>JAHWXV010224759.1:0-11319 GCA_024586415.1 Phrixothrix hirtus | reverse complement strand
CTCAGGGAGCCCCAAAACGTGTATTTCTACTAAAATTTTGACATCGAAAATTTTGGACGAAAACAATACTTTTTCTATTCTATATTTCATATAGGTAAGAGAAAGTAAAAACCTGCTGATTTAGTGGAGAAAATGCATTAAGTATCATTAAAGTATATCGAAAACATTTTGTTCTTGAACATGGCTACTACTAAAAATGATATTGACTTAGTCCGATTTAAATTTGATCCACCCTAGTATGAAGATAAACTTTGTAGATCTGTTGAAGAATTATACTATCCGAATTTCAGTTGAATTATAGTTTTTAACTTTGTACTGTGTGGTCATGTCTTGTATTTTTATAATATGATAGCGAATCCATATGCTTCGTTTAATATTTTAGCGCATATTCTTGTACAAATTTGTTAAGTAGATGGACACTAATTCGCACACAGTATTTTCAGTTACTTTTGGTGTTTATACTGTACTGGTTTATAGAAAAATGCATCAATTCATAAAGAATGAAGTGACTATTGATCATTCAAAGTGTAATCTAATGGGTTCATGACTGTTTTTCTGAACATACTTCGTACCTAATGGCTGAGATAAATATGCAGTGTTATTAGTTGCTACATCAGAATCAGACTTATCGATTGTGGGCCCAGGATCAACTTTTGGCAGGCTTTTTGCATGGTTGCTCTACTCCAATACACTGACCTTATTTATTCATTTCCTTAGCTGATTTGTTCACAATACTTATTTCAATAATAACATAAAGTCAACGAATTTATCATCTTATTAGGCAATTCAAACACATACCTTGTTGGGTTAAAATATAAAATTTGTTATTCTTATTTACATTGATTTTAAGCACATGCATATTATTCTCCAATATGTTTTTGTCTTGCTCTAACGATAATAAACTATTATTCTTTCTATCTTTTCCGGGTTTAAAACCATGTTAAACTAGCTGCAAGAAAAGTTGCTTGTCATAACATGCTGTTGATTAAAATCTTTTAACAATTTCAATTATTATTTGGAATTTTTCCACATTTAGCTTTAATTTTATACAAGTATAATTTTTCTAAGTTTTAATTTTAATTCTTGTGTTTATGTCATGTAATGCTGTAGTTTCAAAATTAACAATGTATAACACCATTTCTGTAAGCTGATTACACTTTTATCTCAACCACATTAGCATATCAAGTTCTAGGTATAATCTTGGTGATAAGTTGTGGAGTAACTTTCGTTTCCCCATACTAGATTGACCCAAGAGATAATATTTGATTATTTTTAATGCTAAACTCTTCAACTTATTAGCAATGCTAGTAATGCTTTGAATAAATACAGTGTTGCCAGAATATTTGGGATATTCTAAATTTTGGAACACGAACTTGAAGCTTTGTGTTGTAATGTATACAATTAGTTTTTTGTCTGAAAACAATTTTAGGTTCATACTAAAATCCTAAAACTCCCCTCATATTCCAATTAGTAAATAGGTACCTATTAACATTTTTGCATTAGTAGGTATTATAAATTAAACATAAATTTGTTTTCGATTCTTTTTAATAAACTTATGAATGTACATAGTTGTTTTATTTGTTTACTGAATAACATTTATTAACATTCAGTTTGATTTAAATTAATGTGCTCTGTGGTTATTTAGATAAGTATATAGAATGATTGACATCTAATTGAAATAAATTTAAAATTAATATCCAAGAGTCACGCAAGATTATGTAATTATGATTTCTGTAGTTTACAGTCATCCAGTTTATAAAATTATTTCATTGTTGACTACTGATGAAACAAAAATTAAACTTTTTTAATTTTGTTACCAATTAAAATCACAATGAACTGTAGAATATTGAAAGTAACTGCATGTGTATATGTTTTTTGACACTTTTTATAAAGTAAAGTTTAAAAGAATTTGCTTAATTCATCGATTACCAATTATTTATCCTACTAAAAATATATCAATATTTTTTACATTTTGCATTGATGATTTCTGACTTGTATTTAGTAAGTTCAATTATTCAGTTTCTCATTCTTATTTAATTAGTGAGTAAGAATACATCGTAAGTATAAATAAACCTCTTACCAAATGAACTTCTTGGACTGCTTTTTACAATTTGGTACAGTCTTTCTATAGATTTGAAGATATGCAATGAGTGGGTTTGTACTATTCTGAAAAGAAAATACCAATTAGAAGTCACTTTTTTAGAAAACACAACGCAGCAGTATAATTATTAGCAGTTTCAATGCAATTTAAGAAAAAGAGAACCATTGGAATATCCTAATAGATAAAATTTTTAAGAAAATGCATTAACTAGCTTCTCAAAGTAGTTACCGAAAGTAATTTTGAAAGAAATATTTTTAAAATCTTTCAAAAATTTTTTAAATGTTTTTAAGGTAATTAATTTGAGAGTCTGATTAAAAGGTTTGCTTAAAAATTATATTTACAAGAATGTCCCTAAATGTCTAAATGGATCTTATAAACTAATTTAAATTATAAACTAAAGAATTGTTTACATTAGTTTTAATAATATATTTCATAAGTAAGTAATAGCGATTTTTATTTTTAGAACCTTACTTTGAGAAGTGAGTTAGAGCGACTGAAAAAAGAAAACCTAATGCTTCAAAACAAACTAGCAAAGTATGAAGATGTGTAACCAGTTCATGGGTATTAGTCTTCTTGTACGTATCACTCATTACAACCGTTGCCGCTTTCTTCATTTAACTCAAATTGTTGGTATCACTGCGGAAAAGCTACCAAACATCTGTATATAAACATACACTCACTATAGTCATCACGTAGAATAAGATTATATTAGAGCATATATTATATTATACCTACAATGTGATGGTAAGGAAAAATAAGACAGTTTTGAATATATCTATGATTATAAATGATCATAATTTTAATTATTCACAATATTTGTGACTTTTACGAACTAAATTGTTATATAGGTACTCAAGCATTTAAGCTTAAAAAATTTAAATACTACCTTTTTATGATATACAATTATTTATAAAGCATACAAACACTGGCTTAAAGTTAAATTCATACAAAAGTATGAAAAATCATTTTTTTTCAAAAATAATTTATACTTATTTATTTTATGAAATAATTAAGTATAATTTAATTATATTGCAATTAAGCGATACTTATTAATTCAAATGTACAAATGAAAAGCATAATAACCAAAATATTTAGGATAAAAAAAAATAAAAATTGTAAAGCTTTGGAGACCTCGAATTTCACATCACCAGTAAGTATTTTATCATTCCTATTAAAACTTTTCCTTTTAATACAACAGAAATAAAAAATGCTATTACATTTTATCATTTATTAATACTTAAAATAAGATATGTAAATATTATAATTTATATTAAATTTTTTATTGAACAATTTTGTGTTCAGAGCACAGAGTAAATACTCTGAAATAAATGTGTTTTCATTTTGACAATAATATACATTAAAATATAATAGCAAGTTGTGTTGTTACGTTTTAGTTTGCTTTTGTTAAACAGTAATTGTTGTATGTAGATATAATTTGTCAATTTTAAATCTGTGTAATAAAGTCCTTACCAATAGTTTTTCTGGGTGAAACTTTTGGTCGTTGTACATTTCTAATGTTTATCAATTTTAATATTTGCTTGCTTCATAGACTAGCAATATTGATATAATCACTGCCCTACTAATGTTAATTAAAATGGTATAAAGGTATATTATTTTAAAATTTTTATTAATAAGTGTTGTTTAGTCTCTAGAGATTATTAAAACATTAAGATTAAATCAATGAAGAATAGCTTTAAGCCATTGTATATACTCAAAATTGTCTGATTTATTCTAATCATGCTTTAGTGTTCGCAAAATCGAAAAAAAGGCCCCAGCTTGGCAGCTGTGCTCTGTTACTAATTGTTGATTGTTTTTATGTTTATATAGTCTATTTTTGGTTGAAAGCTAGTTATACTGGTAATGTACAATTAAGAAAATTAGATAGTTTTAAATGTAGGAGTGCTCACAGTTTCTGGGTTAGTGTTGAAGATTCTAAGACAAAGTCAAAAATCTGTAGTTACAATATATAGTCAGCTTCTAAAGATTAGCAGTAAAACTGTTAGTTTATGATTAAACTATTTTTAAAACCTTGTTTGATGTTAAAAATTAATTAGCAAACATAGTTGAATACTGTTTTTGTAGGAATTTGAGTGTTGTTATTGTATGGGGGCAACCGGCAATTTTGTTACTTGTAATGTAGAATGATATTAATTAATTGCATTTTTGAAAGACTACTCTAATTATAAGTGTCACAACAGATCCATGCTTTCACTTAAGTATATTTTTGATGATTGTTATATTTTAAAAGATTTTAATGAATATAAAAGACCATTCATCCAATTTCATTAAAACTGTGTAACTTC
This sequence comes from Phrixothrix hirtus, assembly GCA_024586415.1. NCBI lineage: Eukaryota > Metazoa > Arthropoda > Insecta > Coleoptera > Phengodidae > Phrixothrix > Phrixothrix hirtus. Next base: position 6,915 of record JAHWXV010224759.1, on the reverse strand, counting down.
GAAAAGTGACAACTAATTATTGTCTCGGAAAGTTACAATAATTTGAAAAATTGTCCTATATATTCATTAACTAATCTTGATAGCCTTAAAGGCATGCCTTACCTTATACAAAATGATATACACCTCCTTACAGATTTTATATGCATATTTTGACTTAATTGCTGCGAGGGAAACTGAAATGTGAATAAAACGTGATTACTCTACTACTTAATAATATTCATAATGTTGATATTAAAGAAAATATATTTGTCTAAACGTTAAATCTGTTAAAATTGTGATTTAAAGCTTTCGTCCCAAGACTTGTAAGTTGTAAATATACAACAGAATATTAACTCCATTAAATATTATTTTAATATAAACAATGTGATAATAAATTGTGCATTTCTGTCAGGTTCACATAATAATTAAAAAATTTAATAGAACCAGGATACATTACTTAGTAGTTTTCAAGTTATCAATGGGGACGAAAGTGTTAATATTTAGCAGCTGAACCGGCCTCATTGTTGTGACATTTTTATAAACAAATATTTTTGAATGTAGTATCTAATGCAAAAATTTGTAATAATTTTGTGTCTGTTGATACACTCTATTATGAATGAGTGTAATATATTTTGTTTTAGGTTAGATATAAAAATTGTAATTGCTGTTGTGAGCATTAAAAGATATATTAAATATATGTGTTTTATTTATTTTATTTGCTCCTGAGGAAAGTAGAAACAAATTGTTAATTTTATCATATAAAGTAGGTAGGTACCATTTAATGTAAGTATTACAGCAATTAAGTTAAGTGATCTACTATTTCAAACTTGTTCTTAAGCCATTTCTTAAAAATTTGTACCAAGTTGCATTTTACAACTTATTTCATATAAATAGTAGATAAGGTCTCACATACAACATAGGAAGGTTAACTTAGGTAGAAGCAAATTACACATATTAAATGTCGGGTCTTGTCTACTTCTTATATGAAAAGAATTGATGTTTGCTCTAAGAAAACTACAAAGCAATTGAATAAATTTCTGCCCTTCACTCGATTATTACTAAACTTTAATCCCATCTTCTGTGCTCTTTTCGCAATTCCAAACATACCAAAAACTTCTCAGATCCGAAATCTATAACTTTACATCTCTGATCAATGATAATTATGGTAATATTACTTATAAAATTGGTGTTCACTTCTAAATAGCTAGGATTGGCGGGTGTCTTGTTTAATCTAAACCCCAGAGGTACAGAAATGTCAGCTTTGTACAGAGTCCTCACCGTTTGCCGTTTATATAGTTTCTGTTATTATGTTGTAATCCAAGTGAATATTCATATGCTTTAAAACTTGCACATCCAAATAGGAATAACATTCCACGTTAGCTTTTAGAATCTTGGAGCTAAAATCCAACATTTGCCCTATGCTTCCATCTCGCATGAAATCAATGTTAAATTTACTTCCAATATCACTTTGTAGTGTACTTTTATTCAATAACGAGTAAAAAATGGGTTTTTTATAATCTTTGCTGCTGCTAGCTTCACCAGTTTCATGGTCAAAGTAGTAGCAGCAGAGTGTCATTTTGTAAATAATCATTTATTTCGGTAATTTTATAAGATCCATGCTTAATCTTAATCGTTTCAAACTTCCTAGTTGCCGGTCATTTAGGACGCCTATAGTGGAGCTGAATTGTTTTTTAGTGATGTTACGAATCGAATTACATACATAGATGTAAATCAACACGAAAACACATTTTCGTTGCAGATCCAATTCAACTGGTGGATATATATATATCATAATTGGTCACGTTTTCCACCTTCGATGCTAAACATAATTGACATTTTTACTAAGCCAGATTGAGTCTTTCTTACAATTTTACATCAATGTTCGTGTTATTAAATAAAAAGTTTACACAAAAATGACCGCACATGAAAGTTTAAAGTTCTGTTCTCTTTTGTAACTGTAGTAGACATTACAATGGGTAAGATACTGCATAAGTTCCTTAGGTGGCTTTAGATTTCCGAAACTGTCATAGTAAAGCACTTTAAGTCATCGTTTTCATAATAAACCCAGTGATTTCCCAGATCACCTTTACCTTCCAAATTTACAATTGCAGACTCGTTTCTGTGAGGTTTCTTGGGTAGATTGTCGCACATGAAAATACCTCTAAAGTATGGCAGGTTCGCGGCATATTTTCGCAAATCCACATTACTTAAGGCGCGACCAGGTCATTTTACAAATTTCTTGAATGCTCATAAGGTTGTAGCGCTACCTGACTTATATGGCTTCAAATAAGGTCAGGGCCCTTTCTTACTCATACCAATAGCTTACATCACTCTATTATGTCTACTGGATTCTTCCTGAAGCTTTTTCGCATTCTTTGAATCATTGACCGCTTTAGCAATCCCCGTACCTTAGCAAATGCGCCAAGACCCAAAAGCTCCGCAAATAATGGAATTAGCGATATGATTCCCTCTGTTTTAGGTAACGGTACAACTGCAGGTGTCTGCGCCTGTCTTCCCCTTGACTCTTTAATCATAGCTCGAGCTGTATTTAAAGCGATCTTTATTAAACCTCCAACACTCCAACCTGTACGCGGACTTTGATGTTTAATCGCAACTTAAGGAGGTTAGGTTTAAATTAAACTATTCGACCACAAGACTTTGTTTTCTTAGTAAAAGTTAAAGTTCCACCGCTGCGTTTTTTAGTCGTGTGTTTCTTGCTACAACCCCCTCTACGGCGAGAATTTCTCACATCCATGCCAAGTTTACGTTTCATTTTCATAGCTCCGGTTACGAAGACGTCTGCTATTCTTTTACCTAGAGAAGCGTCTTTAGATTTCGCTCTATTCCAATCCTTCTCTTGTAGCAGCAAGTCTGTTCGATGACGATCGTTTAAATCATTACTATCTCTATATGAAATATCATAATCTTTATACGCCTTATCAAGTAAATTTACATCTGAATCTTGTCTCTTTAATCTAGCTTCAAGCTTTGTACCCAGTCTACAATAACTGTATCCGGGAATGTGTAATTCGACTGGTAAAGTTTTAATCAAACTGTTTACCACACCGCGACCGCTTGTAGTTTTTCTACACTATAAAAATCCTCATGTCGCGTTACAAATCATTATGACCTCGATTTAAATTGTGTTATTCATAGGATTTGAATTCACGTGCGTGCATGCAAATAAAAATACAATCGTGAGTTTTAAACAATGCGCTCGTTGTAAACTCGCTCTCGAAACGTTTTATCTAATATCTGAGATATTATACCTTCAATACGTCTTATTCTATCACGAAAACACATTCCGTCTACAGCTATCATTTGGCAACAGTAGCCATTTCTCTCTTCTCTAAGTGCGAAATTTCAATCAATCATCTTGTAAATTTTATTTTGAGTCTCATCAAAGCGAACAACTTTCATGCCAACTATTTCTTTGCTCTCCTGCACAAACTCCACACTGCAACATTTTTATACACACGCGTGGGTTCAACGCCTTTTATGACGTAAACAGTCCGGTCGTAACACGCTGAAGGTTGCACGCTCTTTCCGAAAGATTAAACATTAATTTTTAATGATTCAAGATGTTAGATTCAATATAATACATACCTACATAAACATAAGGTTGTTACTACATACTAACAATTTTTATGTTATTTTATTTTAAGGTTTCTACATACTAATAATTTTTCCATTATTTTATTTTACATTTTATATTCTAAAATCCATCGTTACGAATATTGTCATTTAAAAGTTTAAAATAATAACCTTCGTGAAAGCAGACAAATTGTTATAATGCTTCATTTTGCGATGTAGGATTGTTGTATTCAATAAATTCGCACATAAATTATAGAAAATGATGCTCCAAAGCACTTAAATTATTTAGAGAATGATATTGCTGTTGATCCTGCATTGTAAGCAATAACCTCAGTCCAGTTACACGAAACAAAAGGATTTATTAAATATCTTTGAATATACGGAAGCAATTGAACTATCTGGAGCACTTTAAGTGCATACTTTATTAGCGGTTTAAATTCAAATAATTCACCCCATTCTCCAAAAGTTAACTTCACTTCTGATTGTTTAACATCCGAATTGCTACAATCAACCACTTTGGTGATTTTTATTCCGTTCACTCCTACAAATAAAAACATTATCGTTTAAATTAATCGTGTAGCACTGAATTGAAGCATTTTCACAGTTAAGATCTGCTATTGTTACAAACTGTTTATTTAATACCGCGTATATGCATCGAATTTTCAATTTTAACCTTCTCGTAGCAACCAAAACAGTCGACACCTTCTTCTACAAAAGACACCATTTCATAAAACTTTGAAACTTTATTCAAGTTACAATTTTTTAATTCACGATTTTATTTTATAAATTTTTACTCTAGTACCCGCTCATAACGACTCTGCTCATGATATAACTCTTTATGAGGCAACACTCCGTTGTTTGATTTACATCCTATGCATTCACCTCACCAGCATGATCATTTAAACGTCTGCGTATACATAAGCAAATTCAAATTTTTCTAAAACTGACTACTCAACATATCCATTGTTCTAATAACATACTAATAATAAGAATAATAACAGTGATTGGAGGTGGTTAGTTCCCTGGTCAGTGATTAAAGAATTTTACCAATGTCATACGCTTTTTAATTAAAACTTAAACAATACCTTTGTGATTTTTAATTAAACTTAAACAATATCTTTATGTTTTCGATTCAAACTTAAAAACTACCTTTGTGTTTTTTCAATTCACATTCATAAATCACACTTTATCATAAATCAACTCATCCAGCTATAAATTTTAACTAAGCATTCATTTGCGTCCTGAGAAACTGATTATCATTCAGTTTACAGGCGATTTTTTATATAATAGCCATTAACTTAATAATCCAGACCATTTTTTATGCGAAAAGCGATAAACTCAACGCCCTAAGACTTACCACCACCAAAAACACATCGTTTTTTATATATAGGTTTATCCCCCGTCTGAGAACTGTGGGGTTTCTGGAACATTTAAACCATCGTCTAAAAGCTATGAGGAAGCTGTGATATGCCACAAAGCTCCCATACCTTACCTACTTACAAATAACATCAAATGTAATTCACTTGCAAAAAATTGTAGAGGCTGTGCAGTACTTTCGCTTCATTATAAACAGCACGATACTGGAACTTTGGAGAATAAGTTTGAATACAAAACAAGTCGGTTCGATGTTTTGGAATATCGGTAGTCGGCCTTGACATTACATGTAGAAATTACAAAGAATTGCATGAAGAATCCCTATGTTGGGTGAGATTGTAAAGCGCGTGGCAGTTATGTTTCCGTAAAATGGCAAATTGTAATTACGAATATTTTGAATTGGGTAAATTCCCGAAGAGGCTCGGGCGAGGTATCCAAATCATAACGCAAATCGATGTTAGTTATTTATACATGTCCTAGAAGTAAATAACTTTTCGAAAATGTAGAATTTGTTTTACTAATAAAACTCGCTTGCATTGTATTGTGAACGTTCAAGAAATTCTATATGTAAAGTGAGATGAATGGTACAAAACCTGCAGAACATGAAATCTCAGTTAATTATAAAAACGAGTTCGATTATAAAAAGTAACCGCTGAGCGTACGGGACCTAGTTCGGCTGCAGCTTTAAAACATTGTTACGCCACTTTGATAATACGCTGTTTAAGAATAGAGCTATACTTTTATGCTCGTAGTGTGACAGAAATAATAATATAAAAAGAGTGATCATATATCGTACCGCAAAATTTAAATAAAATCCCAAAACAGTAACACCTCCAACAGCATAGAAGAGAAAAAATATATAAACTATACTTGTTACACCAACAATTGTAAACGAACTAGACGATATTCAAGACTATATTGGCTAACAAAACAGGTACAGAAGCTAATAAAAAAGAAAAAACCGACTGTATTAGATATGGCTAAACACAATAAAGCATACAAGCAAAAGAATAACGAAGTGAGAAAAAAATAAAGACTCAAAACAACAGATTTTGATAAAGTAAATTGTATTCATACAAATAGTTTGTCTACTAAAGTCTGGTGAACAGTTAAACATTTAAAAAGAACAACTTAAACATATTTGATCAATTAATACGTATGGTAGAAGGAAAACGTATTATTTGGAATTAATTATTGATAGAAAACAGATTAATATATCGACAATGAACAGAGGAACGGCTAAAACATTATCAACGATAAACAAAAGAATTAAGACGATATATTCAATAATTGAAACATACCATATCATCAAGACCGGGGATATCCCGGCAGAACCGATAAAAGCTGGGGATACAGCTTACAATATAAAATTAAAAAATTGTTTAACAATTATTTGAGAAAAGAGGATGAATTCCCATTAAGATAAAGTGCCATATGTTACCTCTATCTTTAAAAAAAGATAGTATATGAGCCCCTGGGATTGCAGGGCTATAAGTGTAACCATAACATTAAGTAGGTTGTTCCGTAAATGTATCCAAGCAAAACTGAGAGAAGAAGTTGAAAACAAAATCGGCGATGACCCGATTTTGTTTTAAATACTACAGTAAAAAGTACAATACTTCGGTTCGATCCTTTATCAAGACTGTAATATAAACAATAAGTATTCTTTATATTTAATTGTAACATTGTGAGATCGTAGCCCAACCCACGGAAGGTTAATAAATAACAAGTGTTATATTCCGATTATACAAACATTTTCTTCATCGTCTTCATTGATTTCAATGTCAGTACTTTCACCATCTCCCTCATCAGTATCATCCTCATTTTGCACATTAATGATTAATGGTTCTATGAAGATATTAATGATGTTTTCCTTCACCCTATACTTTTCTTCAATTTTCATAGCATGACTAACACAATTAGCCCAAACCTCTTTTGGTACATTTTGCATGGTTGATCGACAAAGTT
>JAHWXV010224733.1:0-23867 GCA_024586415.1 Phrixothrix hirtus | reverse complement strand
TTGAGGGGATTGGGTTTGTACTGCAATCGATCAATCAGAATTTACGACAACCCAAGATCAACAGTTGTCTGTTAAGGCGACCGTTTAGTTCGAAGATGTCTCCGTCTAAAAACACAAGTTGAGGGTTGAGATAGTTATCAATTCGTCTCACAGAATTCCAAATTTCTGAGTAAAGTCATGCGACATGCCTGTTGTTGAATAACTTTACTGGTACTAAGGTAAGGGTTTTCAACTAAAGAGAGTAGTATCAATGATTTTGGTCGACCGCGAATTGGACAATCTTCTACATTTCCCAGTCCAGCGAAGCGTCTCAAGATACGCTCAGTAGTAGTTTTTCAATTTTGTTCGTTTGGAGCATAAATACGTTGATTAAATAGTACTCTTAAATCACCGTAGGGTCTTCGGCGATCGCCACATCCGCGCATCCTCTGAGCAATTAATCTGCTTTGATCAAAAAGGTTGCCCATTGCCTTCGCGTAATCAACACCTAACATTACGATTTAACTTAAGGCAGTCTTACACGACTACATATTTTATACAAACATTTTTACAAACAGTCAAAGTTATAATATTCCAATGAGATGTGTACGAGGGGAATTCAAAAGAAGATCTCGCCGACTATGAAACAGAAGACATAAAATTTGAATTAAATTTCTATTTTTCTATGTAACCTCCCCCTATCTCAATACACTTAAGCCACTTCTTCTCCAACTACCTAATACCATCCAAATGAAATTGCTTTAATTGCTCTTCAAAATATCCACTTACTCAGTCCTTCAGCTACTCGTCTGACTACCATTTCTGACCTTTTAAATGCTTTTTAAATTTCTGAATAGATAATAGTCGGAGGGAACTAGATCAAGTCTATACGGAGAATGATGCAACTCCAGGGAATCACATTCGTTAAGTATAGGAAAAACTTTCTTGGCCTTATGCACTCTGGTGTTGTCATGCAGCAACAAGATTTATTTCCTCAAAAAATGGCTACTTTTATTAGTTATGACTGTTTCAAGATTTTTAAAGGTACTTATGTAGGTTTCTGTAGTAATTTTAGATCGTCGTAGTAAGTATTCTACCAACAGTACGCCTACCATGTCCCAAAAGACTGTTTCCATTAATTTTCCGGCTGAAGGTTGAGCCCAAAATTTTTTTTGGGGTTGCTAGCCCTTCTGTACCCACTGCATGAACTCTAATTCGCTCTCAGGTTCTCAATGATGTAACCAAATATCGCCGTCAATCACTATTCTCGAAAACAAGTCAGGATTTTCCTCTAAAGCAATCAGGTTTGTTAACAAACTTGTTGCCTTTTCAATTTCTGTTTAGGTGTAAGCATTCGTGAAACCCACCTTACTTACACCTTGCTCATGCCTAATTCATGAAGCAAAATGTTCCAGACGCTTCCTTCTGATATTTTCAGCTGTATGCAATGAAAGAGATTTTTGCTCGTCGGGTTTCAAGAACTAGAGTTTGGACTTTTTTACACAATGTTTCATTATTGCTCTTGCAGGTCTTCCTGATCTTAGGTCATCTTCGATAGATTCTCTACCCCATTTAAATTGTGTTAATCAAAATTTAACTGGGTAAAGAGATGGACTACCTTCTCCATACGTTGAAGTCATTCGCTGATGGATATTTCTTGGTGCATTGCCTTTATTCGTAAGAAATTTAATCACACTTTCTCGAGTTTAGTAGCACTCATTCTGTAACAAATAAAAATTTATTACACAAACACTACTTAATTAAACAAAGCCAAATTACACATGCGATAGTCAAATTTGACATTTCTAAATCATTTTTTTCACAACTAGGTAGATCTTTGTTTGAATTCCCCTTATATCGTCTACTTTATTACAATTATTGATTAGCTGTAGTTTTCAGTTAATATTGCACAAAATTTGTAGCAAAAGTTCAATATGTCCTTTTGATTCTCCAGATCGGAACTGCATTTCTTAAGTTATTCAAAACAACACATTTTTGGCAATTGCAACACCATCTCTCAAGAATTCAAAGGAAAATTTTTAGTTAAACGTACGTATCTGTTTCGGTGGAACCTGAGTGTGTAGTAGAACATGGGTGTTACTATTTGAAATTTCAAAATCCCCCCTCTTCGAACCACTTTCTAAGTGGCAGCGGGGTGGGTTACTGTACAGACGGTTAAATAAAGCTTCAAAGGTATTCGACAGGTATATCTTCATTTCTTGATGGAAGGTTTATTGAGCGAAGTAGTCCATCGTCCCGATCATTTTGTAACACCCAGTATGTGTTATTGAATTATATTTATTAAACTAACCATAATGTAAAATATAAAATTCTGATGTATTTAACATTATAAATTCATACCCATTTCACATTTCAACTTTATAATTTATTTTTTCAAGTTTTATACTTAAGTTATTCTAGTGACATAAGATTAGTAAAATTTAACAATCATTTAGTCATCCAGTTATTGGCAATTTTCCTACTACTATTATAATAATACAAACATAAAGTTAACGTTTTATTATAAAACTATCATCAGAAATTATGAGCAATAACTTTGTACTACAACACATAAATGACATCACCTATAAAATTCAAACCCAATCACAATTTGCACTTCTCCCTATTTAAATCTTATACGCAGAGCAACTTAGCGGTATAAACCTTGCTTACTTTACAGATTTCCAACTTATATATTGTACACATTCATAACGATTTTATTTACCACCATTTAAATTTAGCATCTGGAAACCACCTGTTGAATGTGTTGAATGTGTCTTTCTTATTGTAAATCATTGAATAATTTAAAGATAATTACCAATATAAAATGGCTAGAACTTCTACACTCATTTCTAAAGCACCTACTGAGCATGGCATTTATTAATTATAACCAACGAAGGTTTTACGTACAGCCTTCTTCCTATATAATATACTTTCTTTTTAATCTAAGCTGTTTTTAGTTGTTACTCTGACGAAGTATTTGTTTGATACACAAATAAGAAATTTGAACTAAATAATGTTTGTCCTTTGGCCCTTAAGAGTAAAATCTAGTGCCTAACAGAAGGCGTCAGAATTTCCTTACAAATTTATTAAATATTAAATTTAGCTTGATCACCTCTTCTGTTTTTCCGTTAACTTGGACTTACAGACTTTACTTTATGGTAACTTAAGTTTTATTAGCTACTGATCAACAATAACTATTATTTTATTTGCAAAGAGCTGCAGTAGCATTTTTAAACCTGCAGGAAGTAATTATCAATATTTCTTGTAATTTTTAATGCTAGTTTTGTTAATTTATTCCAAGTTGAGTTTGGGTTTTAGTTAAAAATTGTTTCTAAGAGCTCACATTATGCTGTTACATTATAATGCACTTAATATTTTTATGTCAACCTTAAAGTAATTCTATAATCTAAGCGAAGTTGAGGTTTCAAGCATAATTTAAGAATTGAGTTAATAATATATATAACAAAATCTTAGTTTTGGTTAATGAGATATTTAAAGCAGTAATTTGTCCATTATTTTTCGGGTATTACTGTTTTAATTAATTGTTAAAGATATTGATATACTCCTGTATCCTTGCTAAAGATTAAGTATTCTTCATTTAACATATTCAGAAAATACTCTAGAAATCTAATTAGCAAAAAAATTTAACAAAGAATATTTGCAGCATAAACATTTCATTTAAAAAATCATAAAACAATAAGTCGCTATTTTTATTTCTTTTTTAATGTATTAGACAATAAATAAAACATGTAGGATATAAAGTTTCAAAATCGGCGAATATAAGTATTCTAAATATAAAATTATTTAGTTCTATCGATATTTATTTAAATACGAAAGCTTATTATTTACTAACATGAAAATCAGCTTCATTTTCCGCTGCTTATATTACTTTTACTTGGTCTGATTAATAAGAAGATTGAAACACTTGAAAGATTCCATCTATATTCATGAGGTATCCTTGGTGGTCCCCCGTGTTCACAACCTGAGGCGAAACGACCAAAGTTTCCAAATTTCCTAACAAAGAGCTAACGAGTATCATTACGTCTTCTGTTAAGCGGAAAAATTTTAGGGAGAGCTTTACCCAAATGATTTAATTAAGTACTTCAATTATTGACATCTAAGATGAGATTGCTATCAGTACTAACTTAATAACCTTTAAGAAAATTACTTGATGAAGTCCGAGCTAGCGGGAACTGCATATTAACAAATTCACAGGTCATAGTTAACTGTTAATATTATAAATATTATCAATCTTGCGACAAGAAATACTAAAGATTTGTATTAATATCTAACGACACTTTAATGTCCTTTACGATAGAAAACTTTAACCGACCAACTAAACGCACGTATAGGCACTTCTTCTCCTTAATGTTGGCAGGTATGTGCCATTAATCTTATAAATTGTGCTAATATGACTTTGACAGCTGTAAGTATGGAAATCAATTATTTATATAATCAAATGTAGTCAAATAATTCATGCTTCATATTCGTCTTGGCAGACATGTTGGTTCGTTTAAAATTTCAAGATATTTTTTTGAGTTTATACTCATCACAAAGTATTTTCTATAGTATGAGGTTCACTAAAATATGGAAAATTTCTCATTCTTATTGTCCTGTTATCAATCCTAGCAGTAGATTTACTAACAATTGTAAAATGAAAATATATCAGTTTTGTACTTGTTATTTTAGTTTAACGCATTATGATTTAATTAATCTAAGGTTTTTTCTTTTTTGAGTATTTTAAAATTTTAAATTCATACTAATCATCATTTTTATTGAAAAAGTGTGTTGAAGCGTCTAGTCCCCTCAACTTATTTAAATTATCAACATTATTAAACATGATTTTGCAGCCACTCATGTTTCTTTTACCACACATTTATTAAAGCGGCCACTATCCTAACATAATTAAATCTAGTTAATATGTCAAATAATTCTGGAACCTTGATATTTCTTTGAAACACCGGGCTAATATTTACTTATATATATATATATATATATATACCTATGATTCGTACTGACGTCCTGACATCAAGTAGGCAGGTTGACATCCGCCTTAAATAACTAAGTTACGCGTGTATATGTTTTATAAACGTAATCTATAAATTTAGTTTATTTCATAATTGCTACGAGGTTAAGAATTAAAAATATTTTTAAAGTCAGTATATTTAAAATATTTAACAAACTTATGTGGCTCCAAATATTGTTGGCACAAATGAATTCCGTTTCTATTAAAATACACATTGAGTGTGCAGCTCTATGCACAATTGCCATATTTCTCAGTTGCGATACGTGCGTTTTTAATAAAATAGAATCAAAATACAAGTATTAATAAAATGTTTGAAGGAATTACACATTAATTGCACTCTTGATATAAAACCTTATAACTTTTAAGGTAATAAGGCGTTTTTGAAAAAAAAAACGATTTTTGGGCATTCCAGTTAGCGTCCTTATTTTTATTATCATTATTAAAAAAGCACATTTGGTATGTGGAAAGTCCAGGTATAGGGTTAAGGCATAACTAAATAATATTTGTATAGAGTGCTCAAAATATACCTACGAATCTGAACAACTTCAAAATTAAAATTCTTCGCTTCCTTAAATAGCGCCCCCATATATATTTCATGATTATTGTGGCTTGTCATAAACTCTACAGTTTTTGTTAAATATATGCTATAGCTCTAGATAGCTTTAGAGATTGTTTGATCTTCCCTGTTTCTTTATTGAAAGCTTAGATTGCAGTCGCCATAGATAACAAAAGAAGACTATCATGTTAAATCCGATGTAACATTGTGAAATAAGTTTTGTTGGTTATTGTTACTGATTGTGAGTTGTGTTCAAATTGAACTATCCGAAAAATGAATTAATAGATAAATGATGTATTTATTGCTTTTTTGCACAGAGGGTTTGCAGAATGGAATATCCCGAAAGGCGTACACCCACTAAAGCTGCATTTCAAAACTTAATGGAGAGATTTAATACGAGTGGCAGTGTTGATTGTCCGAAACGTAAAGATGTTAATAGAAATGCTGCCGGTCAAGACAAAGAATTGGAAATTTTCGTCATGTTGAAGAAAATCCGCATATTAGCAACCACAAATTAAATAGATAAGTTGAAACCTCGCGATCTACAATCAATAGAACTACAAAAAATATAAATATCGTTCATACCATTTACAGTTACATCAACAATTGCATGACAACGATTACGAAAGACGAGCAACATTTTGTAATATGATAAATAGGTAAATTCAAGAAAACGCGAACTTTCGATGAAAATTGTCGGGACAAATGCATTGTACGTGAAGGTTTTATTGCATGGCCACCTAGATCTTACGATCTCATTCCACTAAAATTTTTCTTCTGAGGTTATATTAAAGACAAGATATATGTTAACGAACCTATGCCATGCATGACATTCAAGAGAGTATAAGATGGGTGTGTAGATCTATAACTCCGAAAATGTTGTAAAGAGTACAACAGTCTATTCCCAGACAATCGAATATGTGCATTCAAGAAGACGGGCACTTATTTGAACGTTTAATATCAACATTAAAGTTTGGAACTTTCGTTAAATATATGTTTATTGTTAAACTATTTTACTTCATATATATTTGACATTTGCATATCGTCATGTTTCAATATAAGTATTATTTTGTTTTAAAACTTGGTTTTCCAAGGCGACTGCAGTTGAATCAAGCTTTCACTAAGAAGCAGGAAATATTAAGGTATCGAAATATCTTTAACACTAGCGAGAATATGTATATAATATATTTAACAAAACTTGTAGAATTTTTGACAGGCTACAATAGTCATAAAAGTATATAGCAAGTGCTTTTTAAAAAAGTGGAGATTTTTGACTTTGAAGTTGTTCAAATTCGTAAGTATATTTTGAGTACACTGTAGCTATGAATTCAAATAATTATACTCTAACCCTATCCCGGGACTTTCCACATACCAAATGTGCTTTCTTAATTTGTAAAAATAAGGACGGTAGCTGGAATTAAAAGCACGTCCAAAAAAAGGTTTTTGTCAGATGTCTTTTTATATCAAAAATTATAAGATTTAGAAATATAAAATCCTTAATAAAAGATTTTTCGGATTTCACGTTGAATGCAAAAATTGATTCATATATAGGGTGTTCTGTTTAAAAAAAACGAACTTTTGATGTACCACTTCTAAAGAACGCTCTGTATAATACTCAATATTTCTATAATATGCAGAATTTGCAACTTTAATACGCAGTAAATATAGTTTGTTAGAAAAGTTTACACAAAAACCGTGATATTACTTCATTCTATCTTTGGGCCACCCTGTATAGCACTTAAAGATGCCCACTCAAGTTTATTAGAAAATAAGCGTTTGTATTTAATATTTATAAAAATAAATAATTTCGATTTATAATTAAATATTTTTATATCTGTTCAGACTGACCAAAATTCGACGTTTTAATAGGGAAACTCGAAAACTACAAGAGCTAGAAAAAAAGTAATGTAGCACTCCCATCTATTTATTTGGGATGAGATCAACGGTAAAAACCAAAATGCGCTATCGTCTTTTGTTTTTGAGCTATTAGCAAAAGTTCTAATTGTCATCATTTTAAAAGACATCGGTACTACGGTTATTATTGAAGTTCGAAAAAAGCTATTTGCACATTCGAAAGGCACTTTTTCAAGAAAAATGAGGCGGGATTTACAGATTTTAAATTTCTCTATTAGTTTACTAATTAAGACATAAACTTGTGTTCTGTTTAATATAACTCGTAATTGGTTGTAACATATTTTGATAGAGTTTTTTACGCTCTTTTGAACGATATATAATATGTGATGCTGATGACAAAGTTTAGCAGTTACCAAAAAATAATAAAAAATACTAATTTACTCTATTCACCTAAGCTTTTTTTTTTTAAATTGCAGCTACTGTTATTGTCAAACTACGTGTTAAAAGTGCAACTGCAATTTAAATATTGGATAAGTTGGTTCAAATGAAAAATAGTATTCGGTTGTGAAGTGAAGTGAAAAATGATATTCGAAGACCAAGAAAAGTTTGATATACTAGAATGCTTTATTCAAAGTAATAATAATGCCGATATTACATCTGTAGCATATTTTAAGTGCTACATTACTTTTTTTCTATCTCTTCTAGTTTTCGAGTTTCCCTATTAAAACATCGAATTTTGCTGACCCTGTACAATAGTTTTTTGAACTCCTTTTTCCGTGTTATTATACTTCTTATTCGCGTATTATTCTATTTTTGTTTTAATGTATGACTTTACGTTTACTGCTATAAAAATAAAATAATTTTCAATTACTATGCGTAATTCATAAAATATTCATTAAGTTATACCATGTTGTCACTTTTTGAATGATACTCAATCAATGAAATTATTTGGCTTGCTTTATTTGGATTTATAAGCCTGTTTAACGCCAGGAATACCATCATTCGATGATATTCAGAAAATACCCTTTATAAATTATTAATGTCATAAATACATATAAATTTTGTTAAATCACAACTACTGAAAGTCAGGCTAAATTTGTCGAGCATCCAGCGCCGGATTGACGATATTGGGGCCTACCGGGAATTATTCTTTAAATGGCCGTCCAACAATAACACTTTGTTTAATTCTATACAGTTCTATGTGTATGTAAGTACATATGAATTTGGCCAGGTACGCGCCGGGAAATTTCCGGTACACCCGTGTATCAGAACGTTCCTGCTAATTTCTACCCCTGGAAAAAGAACCGCCTGATCGCCAGGGAAAGGCTGGGCAAGCGCCGTGCCAACAGTGTGATTTGAGAAATCAGTGACGAATTTATTAAGGGAGGCTAATCAGCTATTAGCTATCACGTTCCAGAGGATCTGGCCGAGGCTGAAGCGTTGCGAGAAGCCTCTGTTGATGATGAAAGAAGTGTGTCGTTCAACCAGTAATCTATTTTTCAGAAATCTTTTAATGACAGCGATGAGATACAAGGAGTACTTAGAGCATGAAGACCTGCCTCTATGGCGAGAGGCCACGCCCCTTTAAAAGCATTTCTAACGTCTAGAAGCAAAATATCAGAATAAAATTTGGTATTCTTATTTGTTTGGACTGCTTAGGTAGATTCAATCCCCTCGTTAGTCGATTCACCCTCTCTAAATCCGCATTGTCTGTTGTGTAGTAAGTTGTTGTGTTCTAAGTAGTGTGTGAGTCGTTTGGTAATAATCTTGCCAAGTAGTTTCACCAAACCGTTCATAAGGCAATACGATGCACCCTGCCTTTAGCTTTGGGTATCCAGACTACCCTAGCCGCTTTCAAATCGCCAGGAAAGTCCCAGTTGGAGGTAGTGATTAAAAGTATTAAGTATTTATTGCATATTGGACTGTATGTAGATTCTTATTACTGCGCGTAGTATGTTGTCAGGTCAGGGTGCCTTGTCTTTTATATTAGAGAAAGTACCTATTAGCTCTGTTAGCTCGACGGGATGCGTGATGCGATGATAATCTAATGAAAATTTTGCATACAGTTTCCGCGTATCCCGGTGTACTGGGGATCGTCGTCAATGAAGTATGTACTAAGCCAGTGGGCTTCTATTTCACCCGTAGAAGAAAAATTTTATGTATTCGCTAGTTTCATAGCTATAACATGAAACAACGTTTACTCAAGGTAAAATTACACTATAAATTCACCTTTTATGATTAACTATAATGAACAAGTTTAAATAATTTAGAAACAAATCAGGGATTGTAAGGCTTTAGAAATATTCAAAACTCATATAGGTATTTCAAAGTTTTAGTTGTTGTTTTTTGTGGTATTATTTCTAAATAATATTAAACTCGCGAACATTTCAGGTTACAAACTCTTGTCTAGCGTACTTAGAATAAGGTAATTGAAAATTTGTGGATTAATTCGAAACATCAAAAAAACTAAAAACACTTTTATCTTGTAATCGAATAATTATTTATTTCAAAAATACGATAAAGAAGTTCAATATCACTTACAAATAACGCCAAAAAACAATTAACAATTAAAAGTTAGAAACGTTTGTTCACATTTCAAATATTTATACAGCTTTACAGTCTCCATAGCTTTCTTCAAACACTAACTAAATGTATTCATCAGTATCATTAAGCCAAAAATAAAAACCACAATCTAATAATTAGTTATTCAATAAATTTATAACACAATAAACAAATTGAAATCCATAATTGTAAAAGAAATATCTTCAAATTATTACACCAAGAACATTTTTACACGGTTGATTTCATTCGTTCATAGTAAAACAGGCTGCTTAAGGTACAGTAATTTGATACTAAATAATTAATCGAAGTTTCTGTACTGTAAATACAACACATGATGTAAGAAATGCAGGTTATTAGAGGCAGGTGCGGATTTGTAATCAATCCTTTACGTGGAAACTTATAAAACCCCTTTTCGCATTAAATTAAAATCTTTTATGGACTTGTGTTTTATAAGGACTTATCTACATGTGTATTGAATAATGGTACTTATATCCAGGATAACCCTGAATACCTTAGTACCCTACTATCGTATTTCATTTTATAATTTATATATGTTAATTCCGTAAGTACCTATTCTATATAAAAAAAGTATTGCTATTGAAATTCCTATTATTTATTCCAAGGGTATAATGTTAAAAATAACATATCTGAGATAATTTTTTTATAACGAATTTGAAAATATATTACAGCAACTCAAATGCAAAATATAACCATTATATAGAACCCGTCGATTGATAGTAAATTTTAAAAGTTTTACTCCTACGAACGTTAGGGCATCGCCATATAAGCAATGGCATATTTCAATAACAAGGTAGAATACCTTGTAAATAATCGCCTCTGCAGTAAAAAGCATATAAAATACTGGAATTAACTTAATGAAAATGTTTGCACTATAAATATTGACTTTGATGAAAGCAGCCTATAAAGAATTGGTAACCCATGTATATTTCAAAATACCCTAAATATTAGAACAGTCCCCGGCCATATATGCAAAATAAAACTCTTCCTTAGCAGCTATCTATTTTTAAGCTTATTGGTATGTATTTAATTATTTACTAATAGTACTGTAATTTCGTAATATTTGTGCAAACCAGACTGCAGATAAATAACTAACAGCATATGCAATGTATTACAACTTGTGCAAATATTTGTGTGAGTATTAAGTATGATTATTAAAACAATGTTTACAGTTTTTAGAGGAAGTGGATCTTGTTGAGAACGTTACCGACTGATAACTGATTTTATTTACAGCAGCTGTTGTTTAAGTTGTAAAGGATTGAAAACGTCTTACTACATTTCTAATTTGGTAATAGATAAAGCAATTTAGTGCTTTCGTGCAATACCGGTAATTTTAAGCACTTTAAAATATATTAGAGTCATGTTGATTATACGTTTTATAGCAATAACTTAAATTGTGATTTAAACCACTACTATAAGGATAATGCTTAGACATTACCACAGCGCTTGTTCCGTGCTTTTTGACAAATTGAATGTCTTGTAAGGGACGCTGGTTACATTTGTAACCTATACCCATTGAGTCCACTTTACGTTAAAGTGCTGAATGTAAAACGACATGTGCATATAAAAAGGCTCTATTATTATAGCTTTGTAAAATTTGACCGAGTCTTATACAATTACTATGCCTTTTTGGTATAATATTAAGAGTTAGCAACTTTTTAAAGAAACTAGCCAATAACAATCCTATTAATTAAGGCCTAGATGTGACAACTTTAATACATAATTATTATCTTAATGTCTAAGTTTCAAAATATCCGATATTATTATATATTTAATAGAATTACTTGGCATAAACGTTACTGTGTCATTAATAATAAATAATTGTATTAAATACTTTGCAAAATATGTCCCAATGATATAATGGGCATCTCATAAGGCGTATGTCGCGGAAATTGAAGAAATGTAGTACACGAATATTAGAAATAAAATTACTACCCTTAAAACTTTTTATGTTTGTTTGTTCCTATACAGAAAAAAATTCATGCTTAAAGTTTTGGTGAGTATTTGTGTTTATGTTTTTACCTACAAACTAATTGAGATACAATAACGTTCTAAATATATCAGTCATGCAAGGGCTATCAAATAGTACTGCCACTTTTATAAAATTACTTGAAATGCATTAAAAATATACCCATACCCTGTCCTCCTTTGCTTATAATTTACTAGCAACATTAAATATTCTATTTCTCATTCTGCAAACAAATACGTCAACATAACCTGAATTTGGTGTTTCAGAGATTTTTAAAAGTATTGCTTTAAATGAACAAAAATGTAAGAGACTATTCAACTCATAATTACTTTAATAGTTATATCGGGTCATATAAGTAAAAATACAGAGTTGCCTTGAAATAGTTGTCGAAACTGAAACGGCCAACTTTACGTATTATAAGAGACACATTATCAGGTTATTATATTCCATTAAGCCCTTTTTGAACAATTTTACACATGAAAACACTTTATAAACTGCTGAAATTTGTCACGATTAATTCGTTACAAACAGTCAAGAAAACTACGAATCTATTTGCTGAAATAACAAATTAAAACAACATGTCGTATTGCAGTCCGTTTATTTACCAATGAATGGGTGCTTGACCTGTACCACCACAAATAGATGACCTAACTTTTACATGCAAGTGTTTTTAAAAGTTTCTTTTGGGATTTTTATTAAAATCATCTGAGATAGTTTAATTTAAGAACAAATAATTATCAGTGATAACATTTATATTTAACAGTTGTTTAGAGATGGCTTTCACAAAAGAATTACGAACTGGGATTACTGTAAAGCACTCAGATAAGCCCATTTTAATTCTATTTGTCAAGAGAAAATTTTCTTTTTATTTTTCTTTTTAATATTTCCGAAATTGAATAATATACATTCAAATTATCTACGTAAAGTTCAACACCTGATAATTGTATTCCCATTTTTTTAAACTTCAACAGAAGGTACAAAAATGTATTCCAAATGGATATTATGTGTTCTTTATTTTTTCAATAAAGCTTTTAGTTTAAAAATAACGAAAAGAACAACAAACTAATTGTATAAAATAATTGTATTTTCTTTTAGTAACAAGTTTTTACCGTTTTTTAATAATTTTTACTTCCACAAAAGGCATTGGAAAAGTGGAAAGTAAATATGCTTGAAAACGTGCACAATTATGTAAATCTAATTTATTAAATCAGAATGGAGTTTTTTAATGAATTTCATTTACACTGAATGGTTATCGATACACATTACAATGATCTGTAATATGAGTAGAACTGAAATAAACGTACAGTGATGTCATACCAAACTGGTATAAAGTTTGTGACATACGTATTGCAAATCACAAGTTCTCAAAATGTTTTCCAAGAATCTGCTAAATTCGATTGTGCCCAAATTAAAGCTGTTTAATTCCTATTATTATTTTTTTGTGAATGAATAGGACATAAGAAATAATCAGTTAAAATATTTGAAAGTATTTCAATAAATTAACTACGAAATATTATTAACAAGGGAGCATCTCCAAGTGTTAATTCCCAATTTCAATGAAATTTTATATACGTATAGAACAAATAAAAATAATTGAGACCCATTTTCTTTTATCGGCAGCTAAGGTCATTTAAAGGGCGATAACGACCCTCAAAGTCAGGGTGAAAATTTGTTCTTTTTAATAATTCGAAAACTGTAATAGATAGAAACAAATTTTCAATTGCCACTACCCTTTATTTACGAAGGCCTTTCCGTTGGTGTTTACTCTGATCCGGTGGCGGGCCCTCTGGGGCATAATTGACGTAAAATTACGGATGAAACTTGCACAAATAGCAAAATATTACGTCTAATTGAAAATTTGATATCATGTTCACAAACTATGTTAAAAATTCTAATTAAAAGGTTTTTCCCCAAATTCATATCGTTACGTTTAAAGGCTACAAAAAAATAATTCGCTTTCCGTGCAAATTGCGCATTTCATGTAAAATAAATCATAAATAATTTTTTTTGGTTTGTTTAAATAAATCTTTACTGTTTTGGTATTTAACTTCAATATATTGTAAACGTGGAAAATAAGGTTGATGATCTTCACAGTATTGATACTCTTCAAAATAATGTTTTATGCAGTAAAACTTATTACACCACGGACAGCGAATAAGAGCATTTGCTCCACATATAGTGCACGTTAGCTTCAAATCAGTTTCTGTTTTAAAAAATGCGTATTCACTGGTTTAATAAAAGAATGTGGTCGTTGATCTAAATATCCATGTACCATGCATATATAAAGTATCTCTTAAACGAGGGGATAATAATTGATTGTGCATTAAAGACTTCATTTTTATGTTATTTCTCGAATGAAGATTAATACCACTATTTGATATCAAGATTAAATTAGATAACGTTCGCACATAATTTTTCGAAAAACGAAATCCATAAACATCTAGAAGAGGCTGCAAATACGGTGTTGTTTTGGATGGTATGGTTAATTTTGTAACCACCTTAGCTGCTGGCATCATATTTACTATAGTAATAGGACATTGAGCACTCCATGAATCCATTAATAAGAGATAGTTTGTGTTAATATTAATTAAATAGACATTCTGAAACCAGTCTTGAAATTGTTCGGTTGTTAATTTTCCACTTTTAGACGTTGAAATATAAATATCTTTTGGTGTGAATAACGATTGTTTTACTCTAGGACCTAATACGCCTGTTAATTCTTTCAAAACCACAAGCAACGGTGAAAGCAACTCACTGTCAATAAACATAGTAGGTTGAATTGTATAGCTATGCGTTGTTACCGACCCTGATTGAACAACTGTAACAACTGATTTTATACCTTTGTTAGTTAATATTTGTCCTGAATGGAGTTCTAAATTGAAAGCGCTTTGGTCAGAATTAAAGACATTTTGCAGACTATAATGAACCATATGCGGCTTTACCACATTAATGAATTATTCACATATTTTTTTTAA
Organism: Phrixothrix hirtus; assembly: GCA_024586415.1. Lineage (NCBI taxonomy): Eukaryota > Metazoa > Arthropoda > Insecta > Coleoptera > Phengodidae > Phrixothrix > Phrixothrix hirtus. Next base: position 8,925 of record JAHWXV010224733.1, on the reverse strand, counting down.
ACTGGAAATCTTTTCTTGCTCTGTTTTTGTGCAAAATTTTGATATTTTCCTAGAAACGATAGGATTTTTTTTAAATGGAACAGCCGTGTATTTGAGGCCCTTAACTCTAGAATTTCTATTAAATCTTTGACTGCAAGTGCCCATTTGGTAGAGTTATATCATGAGTTATAGATCCCCTTTCGTTTGTTTCATTAAATTTTGTCCAAACTTATTCATTAATAAACATTAACTTGTCTGCTTTAGTTCCACTTGCTTCTATTTGTTTTCCCACCTATATAACTGTTGTAAATATTTTACTTACTTAAAACAGTTACGAACGCTTTCAATACATTTGTGTTTGTTTTTACCACTTTTGCAAAATTTTACAGCTTGTTTGTATTCAATATCAATAGAATCACTTTCACCATACGAGAAGGGTAATTCGTCTGGTATACTAAATTTTTCTAATTGATCGTTGTCATTAGGATCTATATTTTCTTTAGATTGTGCTTCGGAATCTTCAATAAAATCTTCAATATCTTCTGCAAAATTGCGTTCCAATGTTGGATCCAATTGTAATATGGTATCATGATTAATAGTAAATGTAATATCTTCAATTGCTTTGTCAATTATATCGTTTAATAAATAACGCAATTCTATTTCCCGGTAAGTTATAGGATTTAAAACGAAATTACTCACTTGAAACGTTGCAATTAGCATGTGAATTACATTTGCTAAATTTATATGCACCATGTAAGTAGAAACTATTAGCGACTGTTACTAACAATTGGGCACTATCAGGTACAGATATTTTCATTAAACGGAACTAATAATACGCTAGCACTCTTTTATTACTGATTTTCCTACATCCATTTTAGGAATTACAAATGTTTACTTCTAAATTTGTTATAATATCCCTGTGTCTATTTTAGGAATCGTTACATCTGGCTGTAAAAAATGTACGATAGTTAAAAATATAACAGGAAGCTAGTTTAAGTTAACGATCAAAATAGAAACTATTTAAATTTTGTATTAATAAATCTCGAATGGATCATTTACTGAAATGTATATGTACAAAAAATCTTTTAAAAATAAATGAAAATTATTCAGTTTAAATCTCGTCTGCCTGCTTGCGTTTTCCAGATATTTAATGAATTTTAATTTACACCCCAACTTTGGGGATGCAAGAATGTAGTAAATGGTTTGCATTGATAACAAAGATTTATTTAATCAAAAAGAAATAATTATTTATGATTTATTATACATGAAATGCGCAGTTTGCACGGAAAGCGAATTATTTTTTTTGCAGCCTTTAAACGTAACGCTATGAATTTCAGGAAAAACACTTAAATTAAAATGTTTAACGTAGTTTACAATATGAAATGAAATTTTCAACTAGACAAAATATTTTGCTGTTTTTGCAGGGTCCGTCCCTAATTTTAAATTGTACCCAAGCGCGTACGCCACTGGATCAGAGTAAACATCAAGGGAAAGCCCTTCGTAAATAAATGGTAGTGCCAATTGAAAATGTTTTTCTATCTATTACGGTTTTCAAATTTTCATCCTAACTTTAAAGGTTGTTATCGCCCTTTAAATGGCGTCAGTTGCCGATAAAAAAAGATAAGTGTCAATTATTTTTATTTGTTCTATATGTATACAAAATTCAATTGAAATCGGGAATTAATACTTGGAGATGTTCCCTTGTAAGTTAATTAGGGTATTATTTTCAATGTATTTTTTTTAATTTACTGTTTTGCATTATATAAAGTTGCACGTATCTGATTACTATGACGATAGCTACAAATTTTCATCTGATAGCATACAAATCTAATATAGTCAATTCTGCACTGTATAAATATTCCAAATGAGTTAATTCTAATATTAGTGTAAAAAATTAGTAACATTTATCATTTCATTTCCAAATGATAATAAAACAGAAGTTCTAAGGGCCAATATTTTGGCTAAATTAAAAGACAGGCGACCAATATGAGAAGTTTCTGCCGATTTTAAATAAATTTTAAACCAACAAAACTTGACAAAAATAATTCCTTAATAAAATATCGTGCTCTTAATTATTCTGGTTTATTTTAATTAAATATGAACGTTTTACTTATGAAAATCCAGTTTCACACCTTTCTAGAGATGCAAATATCACTTGCAAGACTTGTCCTAATTCTATTTTAAATCAGCTATGCATGAGATACTGTTGACTAACACCTAGCAAGAATTAATAATTCATAAACTGTTAAAGTATTTATAATTGATAAGCTACACAACTATCTAAATCGACATACAAGTAAATTCAATATTGCCCATCACGATTAAAATTACAAAATAATTCTAACGAAACGGACTGCGTCTACAGTTCTTTTAAAGTAAAATATTTAAGAATTGCAGGTGAAGTATATAAATCTAGGAATTATTAATTTTAGTAATAAGCTGTTTGTATCTTTGTAAATTTAAATATTAGAAATATAAATTCTTAGGTTAATAGGTAGGTAATAGGTTAGCTTATCAATATACAAATAAAAATAACAACCAATTCTCAAATGCAAGAAGATATAAGTATAAATAACCTATTTCATTAACTCTCCGTAATAATAGAATTCACTCAAATCTATGCAAACACTGTTATTGTATTTATTCCTTTACATAACTCTATAGTTTTTGAATGTGATACCCGATTAAAAATGGTACCTTTAATCGATATAAGACACAAGATACCCACTATTTCATTTAGCTGTTAAGTTAGTTTTACCTTAGAATAGCAGCACCTTCCATAGATGTTGAAAACCTGTGCATTAGTTTAACTTTTTAGCAATTTTTATAGATTGATTTATTTATTTCTTTAAAATAATATAGTCACATTTAAAATCTTGGTTACTGTAATATTGCTATTTTACCTAGATTTTTTTAAATCAGCGTTTCTTTAATTCTATTATAATTATTTATTTACTACTTAAGTAATCAGAGCTAAGAGAAATAAAATATCCTTAGTCATAGTTAAACGAATAAGTTTCGCTTTTACTTGGAGTAAATACATTATTGTAAATACAATGTATAGTCAAGAGCGAGAAGTGCATGCTTAATTGGTAACGAGATTCAACTGAATTGCAACAACCATATAAAAGCATCAGAAGGCGCATTCTTCTCATAACAGCTATAGTTGAAGTGGAACGGGTGACATCTCTATTAAGGACAATTGTAATACAACAACATATTTTAGTAACTCCACATTTTTAAGAGGGATGCGTGTTAATAATTGATAAATCTTCAATGCGGTCGAATCTGTGCAAACTAATTTAAATCTCGGGGTTGACATGGACTTCCCGTTCTTACTATACATTACCTTAGGTCCAATGTTATGGTATATCAAATACGAAAACTTCCCCTGGGTTAATAAACTGTTGATAACAACCTGACTGTGTCGCCAACTAAAACATGTATTTAACTAATACAGTCGTCTCTATAACCGTATACCTCTTCTAATTTCTAGCTTTCCATTTCAATACTCTAGAATTTTAAAATATACGTACATATTTACGCGAGCACCTCAAATTTCACCTGCAGTTTATTTTTTCTGGTAAACACAAACTATAATATGGTACTGTATATACATCGTGTTTAGAAATAACAACCTCCATTTAAGATACACTTGTCCTACTGCTCCGGCAACTTCCGTAGTACCGCATTAGAGTTAAATATCTTATCTACCAAAAAATTTTTAGAGGATGAGAGTGAGATATTACTTGCATTTGTTAATTGAGCTGCACGCGGACCAGCGTTGTTACGAAAAAGAATCACGCTTTACGTGACCAAGTCGCTTTGTCCATATAATCAGATTAACTTTGCAAAGAACTCACTGTATTATGTAGCATTAACTATTGTCAAAAAAATGAAGGTAAATTGGTCTATTAACATCCTAGTATATGGTTGCTCTAACTTTTCCAGTAAATGATTGTGCTTTAAATCCCTTGAGTGAAGATGAGCTTGGGTGACCTCATTCCTTGCTGACATTTTTTCTTTCTGGTGTAAGCTGCTGCACCCAGGTTGCTTCACTACTTATTATGATATTTAAGTAAATGTAATTTTAATCACTACCATAGCGAAACCCAAGTTCGCTGTAAACTTGAGAACATGTTTTTGCTAATTTTCATGTAGAGTTGCTTTAGAACCCATCTGACATTAACTTTACCATAACTAAACTTCCCATATACAATAGTTTCAACACTAGCAATACTAAGTTTAATCTCCCAGCAATTCCCTTAATTAAAGTTCTATTATCACTATGAATATGTCCATCAACATTTCGAATGTTCCCACGATTCATAGCAGACGCTCAATGGATAGCATGCGGCTGGTTTGATACTCGTTCACGTCTACTCAAAGGAGCTACACTAATTTGAAATAGTTCTGAGTGATAAACGTTTTTCTTCAAACTGTCTTTGGAGTCTCTGATGAACCACTGTTGCCTTTACATCCCCATTGACATGAAATTTCACATTTGCACGTCATCCAATGGAAGTCAAAATATTGTCAGATGCCATCATTAATCGAACTGACGGTGCTGACATGTTCAATTCGCAATTGTTTATGGCATTAGCGAAAATGTCTACGACTGTCTACCACTAAGTCTTACTAATGTTCAGAAACAAATAAAACGTAGGTCAAATTTGAACTGCGCTTATATATTCTTTCTAATAATATCACATATTACGAAAATACCCAGAAATCTTCCCCAGTGGACCACTGAATTTGATCATTTTCTATTTATGCAAGTCACATACAAAACAAATACTTAGCACAAATTGAAAACTTAGTAAACAAAATTTTTACAACATAGGATCTCAAATTACAATTTCATTAATTAAACAGTGGGAACTCGTACTAAAAAAATTGCTGCACATGTCCACCAACCTGCTCAATACACCTTTGACAATGGACTTGTATAGCATTTACCACTCTCATTAAAGTATTTCTATTAATAGCCCGAAAAGCATTCCTCACATCTTCTTTCCAAAATTGCTACATTTTCTGCAGCTTCAAACGAATACACTGCATTTTTTGCATGGCTCCATTCAAAAAACTCAAGGGTATTAACATCTGGCGACCTTGCTGTGGGAATAAACTGTCTCCATTGCTGGCGATGATTTTACTAAGAAATATTCCCCTTAAAAGCATCATTAATTATGCCACGATTATGAGCACAGTATCCATCGTGCATAAACCAAGTTTCGTTTAAATTTCCCGCAACTTGCCTAATTACTGGTATTATTTGGTTCTCCAACATTTGTAGGTATCGTTCCCTATTCAAACTATAATTAAAAATAAATGACCCAGTTAACTGATTTCCTACAAAAATGTACTCTAGTGTTATTATTGCCCTACCAAACTATTACAAATTTAATTCTACCTATTACACCACACAAAACATTGAATACAAATTTCATTTCGAATCCCCTCTGGGTAGTATTGTGAGGATTTTTCACACTCCAATAATGAGTGTTATGTCTATTACATATTCCACAATTTGTGAATCTCGTTTCGTCAGTCCATGTAACCTTATTTCAAAAATTGTGATCTTCGCGGTATTTTTGAACATGCCACTCAGAGATAGATGTTCTGCTTTGGTAGTCCTTTAGAACTAAACCTTTCGCAATTTCAGGTTGTAAGGATGGTATTTATTAGCTTTTAATAGTCGATTAAATGTCGTCATAGGCACAGCTGTTTCGTTTGCCGTTTTTTGAACTGATGTAGGGGTATTTTTGATAGTGTATTCTAAAACAGCAATCGTCCGCTGTTGGTTTTCTATATTATACGTATAGTTTCTAGTTTCTTTGAAGCTACCAAAGTTTAATAAATTAATTATAAGTATTCTAAAATATCTAGAATTTGGTTAATCGCGCTCTTAGACTCTATCCTGATACATTATTGAGGCTCCAGAAGCATTTATATGAGATTGAAAGTAGATTTCCAGCATGTCTATTTTTTCTTCATTGGAAAATTTTCTTGCCATTATTTAAACGTAATATTTGCAAATACGAAAATACCATAAATAACAATACAATTGATAAGAAAACAAAATCAGGAACGAAAAATAACACAAACAATGAAGAAATAATTTATTACAAGCACACGATACAAAGAACTTATCAGAAGTTTGCGGGTTTGATAGGTAACTTTGTTTCCTTGACTTGCTTCAAAAATTTTTAGAATTCAACTAATAATTATTATCAACCATTGACTTACAAGTAACAGATTACTAAACAATAATTGCTAATTGTGAAGGTACAAAATACGAATACATTAATTTAAAAATTATAATTTTAGAAAACCGACCGTAGACAATTTTAACTATTTTATAAGAAATCATGAACGAATTTAAGTTAGTAGATCAAAATAGCACTAGTATTAGTATAATATTTAATTACAGATAGGTAAGGTTTCTACATTTGACGAGATTTACAAATATACAATTTTTAATTTGTTAATACAAGGTAACTTCAAACGTAAAGTTATTTAACAGGAATGCATATCTGATGTTTTGGGTTAATAGAAAACTGTATTTAGTTCATTTGTTATGAAAATTTTTTTTACTAGGTTTTCAATTTATGCTAAGTATTTGTTTTGTACGTGAGTTGCATAAATAGAAAAATTATCCAACTCAGGGGTCCACTGGTCCTCAGCTTACTATCCAAAAACAAAATTTCTAATTTTTGAACTTTTGAGAGAAGATAATCACATGTTGTTATACATTATTGAAAATATAATCAAAAGAACTATCGAGTTGTGTAAAAAAACAATACGGTATCCGTATGAAACAAAAAAGTTACAGTCGGTATCTCGAACACAAAAACGCTATTTATTTCTTTTTAATTTCATTACAAAGAACATTAATAAGTGCCTGAACAACGCCCAAGCTAAAATTATTTCATAATTCAAATTAACAAGATAGGAAGGAATTTAGAAACCGCACGATTTTGGTTTTTTTGGATTAGTTCAAAAACCGCCAAAACTGGATCATTTTTCTCATAAAATCCTCTAAAACATTGCCTATTTAACCAACTCTTGACCTCTAATATTGCAATACATGCAATAGGATAACATTTTTGATAAATCAAGGATACCTTTATTTGTATACAAGAAATTCTGAGCTTTCGCAAGTAGCATATTCATGCAAACTTATGAAAAGGTTCGTAAACTTCAACGATATTTTAGCATAGTAATCACCCTAATGGCTCCCAATAGCATACCAAGTTTAAAGATGATTGGCCGTGTCATTTGAACAAAGTAAAAAATTGTAGTTTTTTCCATAAACTTTAAAGCGCTATAACTTGAAAACTAAAAACCTTTAATTACCTCTTTCTCGATAAATGGTCTCTATCTAATACGCCAAACCTATAGTCCAGAGTTTTTTGTGTAATATTCGGGCACCCTGTATATTGGCTTTCCTAAATTTTATTAAACTGGAGGCTATTAGGAAATTCTTTGATTTTGCATGCTCACGATATATTGAAAATCTAAACTTATTTTAACATTAATAGAATTAATTGCTTTCTTACAGGCAGTTGCTTCAAGGTTTCACCCTCAGCTGGAAAAGGTAGCCCTATTACGCACATTAGCCAACTTTTCTGCACATAATTATTAGAACCAAACTATATTTATTATAAGCTGAAGTGACATCTTACAATACACTTATTAAAAGTCGTTCCCTCATTTTATAACGCTTTGGGAAGGTATTCAGGATGACAACAGAAATAGGCTGCTTATAGAATTTTTATCATCAGTTCCTATTAAGCAGAGTTTTCCACGATTGGCAGTAATCATAAATTGGAAATTCTTGATATAATCAGGTTTTTCTATGGCTTCCGGTTGAACTGGAAATACAAAAAATTTTATTTTCTTAAACCGAACCTCCTATATATCTTTACGTATTTATAATTTTTTACAAATTGCTTCCCCAAAAAACTAAATTTTATTTTTCGATGTAGAGGTCTACTAATGACGTAAATTAATTTAAACGTAGTATATTTTCACACAAAAAATACATTTATGGGTGTAAATTATTTGTTTAAAAAGATAATGTGCTGGTTCTTTATGACGTTTGATACATGCACTTGTGTTTGAAAACTTCCATATAACGTAAATTGGCTGTACCGTAATGTATTAGCGCCCAAAGAAATACCATATTCTAATCCAGAATAAAATATTTATGTAAAAAATTACATAGGGTCATTTGAAATGATAATAATCACCTAAATCCAAATATGCCAAATATATAAGGTGTTCCATATACAAAAGTAAAATTATGCATGTGGCCGGTTCAACTGGAAATCGTAGAAAAAACTAATTAGTTCAAGAATTTATAATCTATAAGTACTGTTATACGTAAAAACTTCAATTTTATAGGACTGAAAACAAAAATTCACTAGGTGGGAGAAGATTTTCATTATCATCCGGTATATTACAATTGAAATTAGGTGTTACTTATAGTAACTTAAATATGTAACGCGTGCCTTCTAATCTTATACCGATGTGATGGTTTTATATAATAAATTCTGTAATATTTCGGCAGAGGAGCTTATTATTTAGTTATTATTACTGTATAATAGCGTATTCTTAATGGTTGGTAGTCGAATGCATCTACACACCTTCGAGCTTGATAATGCTTTTAGAAGAAACGCATTCCACATTATATTAAGGAATTTTTTTCTTACTCAGAAATGAAATTAACTTAACAGAGCTCTAAAAATCACTCCTACACATTCCCTATCCCTTAATCAGGGTTTGAAGAATAAATTTAAATATATTTAACTAGTTGATCTTTTTTTTTTATTATTATTAGTTAGTATCTAGGTTTTTATTTACTTTATATTATAATAATTGTTTGTATTTATTTAATTCTTGGGAAATAAAATTATTATTATTATTATTATTATTATTATT
>JAHWXV010224686.1:0-10449 GCA_024586415.1 Phrixothrix hirtus | reverse complement strand
ATTTTTACAATTTTTGAAATCCTTAAAGGCGTTGGTTTTTTATTGGCCGTGTAATGTGAAAGTTCACTAAATTTTTGGAATTGAAAACATTTATTTCCATGACTGTATGTATATCTTATGCTTTACATTTATAAAATTACCATTTTGTGTTTAAGGCTCGCTTTTAAAATTGTTTTATGATTACAATGTACACAAACCTTCTGGATTACTTTATCTAGTGTTTTAATGCAAGAAAAAGTTAGGTTATAATTATTGAAGGTCAATTATAGTCGTAATCACCAAAGAAAGAAGCTCATCATAAATGAGATTCATATGAAGCAAGATTTTAAATCTGAATCAAATCAGTTAATAGTTTCAAAAATTGGTAATATAAAAGTTCGGCGTAAAATACTGATTAAGAAAATGCGTTATCAACTGTTTATTAATACAATTGCTGTGTAATATTTATTTAATAATTTTAGGCATATTAAAGAAATTATTTTTTGTCTGTTTGCAATTGAAATTAAGAATACAATGAATTATAACTGAATAGATAGGTTACGTACTGTTCATTACTACGTTGGTCAAGTACCAGAAGTATTTGACGAATTCTGCATACGAATCAATTTTATGTAGATATGTTTATCTCTTTTTATCACATGTAAATACAACAAACGCATGTCGAACAAAATTCGACATGGAATGACATCAACCTATAATTTCATCTCTGTCTGTTTTATATTTCTAATGTTCGTTAGCAAAGCACGATTGTCTTTACTAAATTCAGCTAACCTATGGCGAGCCTTTTTCTTTGGTGATAAATTGACGCAGAGTAACTTATAAGTTGTTATGTTGGAAATTACAGAGATAGGTAGTCGTTAATATTTTGAAGTTTACGAAAAAACTTATTAAAAGTACATATGTTAGTATTATTAATCAAATATTCGTTGGTGTAGGTTATGGTTTTAAAATGCAATGACCGTAATCAATACGTTCTGTAGTCCGATATACATATTATGGCCTGCCTTTATAAAGACATAATCAAAGGTATTTTCTACTAAGGAAATTAGTATGACAGCAGCTATCAAAATTTTAGTTGATAGTTTTGTTTTCAAAAGAAAGTCTGTAGGATCTAAGAATATTATAAACAGGTATCTTGACGTGTATAAGTTATCTATTTAATTTCCTGAAAGTATTTCAAAATAACCCTGTATTGCTGCAAGGTCGGGAGTGAAATTCGATTTCCCTATCTAGACAGACAAAATGAGTAACATTGGCATTATCGCTGTTCTCTTCAAGTTTCAGAGGTAATGCTATATTATTTACAAATTGTATTTCAAATCTGACAATATCTAACATCAAATAAACCCAGTAATTGTCAGATTTTAATTATACATTTTAATAGCTACAATTATACACGACTTCAGACAAAAGTTAAAATCTATTTCGGCAGTAGGTTTCGTTCTATGCCTCAACAAATAGTTTCCATTACTCACTATAAAAGGTTAAACCTCACTGCTATGATAAATAAATAAGTATTTAGGAAAATCTATAAAAAATTGTATAGTTATTAGTGTTTTAAGAATGCAAAATCCTTCGTTGTCGCTTTAAAGAGAATTTGCCCTCGAAAGCAACAATGATACTGTCCGCCCAAATTACAGACAAAATTTTTTAAACAATTGTTTTAAAACATTTAAAATGTGTAAATTTCTGTCTAAACTTCAACATAAGCTTCAAGTTGACCTTTTCTGATAACTGCCGCTTTTTAGAAATCCATGGTAACACCGACCTTTATTTTAGATCTTAGCGAGCGTTTTTATTATTTTTCCGCACTCTAGTGGTAAAATAACAATTTATGATAGCTCATTGACAAACGTAAACTATGCGCTGACATATTCAAGCAGAAAAGTCTGCTTTCAACATTGATTGCAGAAAAAAATATGTTTTCCTCCAATTGACGTGGAAAATAGGCTTTTTTGCTAATCTTTCAACCCAAAATTGATATTTTCTGAGAAATAAACAAAAGTACATCGTCCCGCAGTGTTTTCGTTGATAATTTTAGTTAGAACAATTAAATATTAAATTGGATAACAAACTGATCTGTTGAAAATACTGTTAGCATTGAATTATTTTATTTAATATAAATTGACTAGTAGATGTTGTCGTAAACTCTGCATCAGTGATTTGACGTGCTGTATGTCAAATTTTGCTGTGATTTACAATTCATAAACAACTAATAGATAACCATAACCTATGAACCTGAAGTTGCATAGAACTAATAAATAAAGTGCAGTATTAAGCTAAAAAACTTCACCACAAAATAACCCACTCTACAGATTTTCGAAATCATTCGTAATTTCTCGTGTACAAAAATTTTTGAATGATTAAATTCGTCTGATAGTAATATTTGGCATTCTTGAACGGTACTCGATTTGAATGTCGTACACGCCGATGAAACACGTATGTCGCAGTAAAAACCAAAATATTTACAATTTTATATTATAATACGCATGTGTAGATCTGTTGGAAGTAACGAATTTCTATTATGAAATTTCTCATTTCCCATGTCCATGTTGTAGAAGTATCAGCGTTCATAGTTGATCCCTTCTGCTAGTTGTCTTTTTGTTAATTTTTATATTATAGCCTTCATAGTTTATAGATTATTTTAGATTATTTTATATATAAAAGTAGGTAATATGCAATACATAATTAAAATAAATCAAAATTAATGTCTATATAATTAATTAATAGCATAAAGTAAATCTATTGTACGCTAACAACATGTAATAATTATTTATGCAAGAAGGTTCTATGCCTATAGTTAATTCATATATGTACCTTAATTGAAACTACTCGAAAAGAACGTTTTGTAGACTGCATAATGAATGGTTAAACCATATTTATTAATTCTCAACACAAATTTTTATTTGATTGAAAATATTTAATAGATTGCCGTTCCGAAAGAATTATTAGGTGTGAATATTCGCCTAGGTTGCAGCTAGTTCAATAATTCAGCCTCTTCTAAAGTTGCTAATGCATTTATTTCCATTATATCATTGACAGTAGCCATTTAAAATAAAAATAAAAAGGTAAACTAAGGTTAATGACACCAAACGCTCGCTCTAAATGGAATCTCGAGTGCTTAAATACCACTAACAGCAATTCGAATGGCGAGTGTTCGAAAATTTACGAACCTAAGATTCGAGAATACCCATTTTGAAAACTTAAGCGAAATGACGTCAGAGTTGTATACGACACTTGGCGAGTGGATTTCGAGAATAGCACCCCAGATAGCACAACATGTATAATTAAGGTAATGCTAATATTGAAGATGGACATTTTCGTACAATATATGACAAGTCAAACATATTTACCCAATATAATAGTAACAGTGTTTAGTAAGCAATCAATTGTACAGTAAAACTTTCTTTAAAGGGACACCTATGGGGTATGACAAACTGTCCCTTTAATGGAGGTGTCCGCTTAAGGGAAGAAAGTGGTGATAAACAAAAACCAAGTTCAGTAAATGTATGCTCATTTATAACTAAGGGTTTAAAAACTTGTTCATGTCGCATACGTAAATATTTAAAAATTAAATTCAGTATTTCTTGGTAAATCCCACACTACAATTTTAAATTTTAAAGAAGTTATTCATTTAGGTTTATCTTTATAAACCTAACAAATTCCTTAATAATAGAGAGCGAATGGCAGAAAAGTATTTATGCATTATATATAATAGAAAATTATTTTAAGCAGATAGGTAAAGAGGGGATATGACGGATTACTAATCCTTTGTCAACTATGCATACAATTTTTAGAGGTAAACAATACAAACAATATTTTGCACAAAGTATTAAGTAGTTATCTGGAAAACCCTAATCTATGATTCGGTCAGTGCTTTCTTAAATGGTAAATGTCCTTTTATGAGAAGTAAATTTCTTTTAAAATATATTATAATAGTAACTATTTTAATCTCCCTGTTCCTACAATAGAGGATCCTCACAAGAGAGGTTCCGTTATACACATTTAATATGTAAATAGATTGGGGAATCAGAAAGTTTCCTATTAGTAGAGGTGTCTTTTAATGGAAGGTATTCCGTAGTAGAAGTTTTACTGTATATAATGTGCTACAAAGACTGCGCGTTTATACATAACTCACATATTCGAAAATACTTAAAGATAGTATACTGCCAAAGTTCAGTAACTAATATTATAGGTTTGTTTTTCTTCCAAGTTGAACCTGTTCAAAACTGTCCTCGGATTGAGTTTGCTGTTTTTCTTCCGTACGAACTAAAAAATTACTATTGGTCCTGTTTTCCTTCTCTGTAGAATCTGTTCAGTACTAGTTTAACACCATCCAAACAGTTTTAACTGGATAGTAGTACTAGTAGTTTGCACATGCGCAATATTGTTGTATCTTCGTTTTTCGTTTTTCGTTTTTCTTCTTTGAACTGTTTTTGTACAGTTTGTCCAAAACCACTTCAGTATTGGTTCAACGTTACAACTGATTCAAGGATAAAAAACATATTTTGGTTGTGTTAAGGATTGGTTCAAATGAAGAAGAAAAACAAACCTTATATAAACGTTTTCGATCCAATCTGATACCAATCTAAATTTATAGTTTTACGTCATCAAACGGGACATTAAAACCTAATATGTGTCAATAATTGTGATTCATATTTTGCATCGTGTTTACAATTTAATATCAATAAGAATTATTCGACCAATATCTGTAAACAATATTAAAACCATTTTTGAGAAAAGCATTAATGAATATTTGAATACAGTGCTGATAGACAACTCATCGACAATATCACGGATAGGTTTATACAATTAGCACCCCTTATTAAAATAATAAATACAATGATTCATTATTTAAACTGTATATAAACAGTATAGTAAATATTGCTTTAACAAATACTATTTTGGGATGCCAGTAATATGCACTTCAAAAGAAAATTTGCAAGTATAGCAAGTTTTCGTATTTTATTAATTATTTATTATTATTTTGTTACTTGCTAACTAATAATAATTTAAAGAATCAAATGCTGCTCTCGGGTTCGTATTTTTACAAATTGTTCTGGTATTGACACAAGTAGCACTTTAAGTAATTATAACGGGCATTGGAGTTATATTTACTTTACCGCAGTAAATATTACCGAACTGTTACATATATTTCCATTTTCACGTGAAAATTACCTAATTCACTTTTTTATAGGTAAAAATATCTTAAAATTTACCGTTTATAATTACTAACTAGTATTATCCGTTTCAGTACCATTAAAAGTACCTGCAACGTAATAAAAAAAATTCATAATTATTCTCAAGAAATCTCAACTTTATAGTAAAAATGTAGGTAGTATTAACTATTCCTAAATACTTAATTAGTACCTTGAAGAACTAGCTTCTTACAAGTCATTTGTCAAGTTTGTGTAACGTTTTAGCTACTATTGTTAACGATTACAAATTCAGTGCCTTGCTAGTTGAAACTAAAGCTCGGATATCGCTAAAATAATCAAAGAATTTAACGTCAGAGTATTTGTGAACATCACCATATTTTATCGAAATTATTAATACTAATCAATGAATAACGTTATTTTGTTTAAACTATTTTGTTAATATATTAATTATTTTTACTGCAGATACATTATATCTACAACTTACGTGAAAATATGTTATATGTTTTCACTTCAAATACTTCAGTGGTTTTTTTATTTAATTTTTGTAATGCTTATTTTTATAAATATTAATATTTCTAATATTTCACGAGGCATGCATATTTTATGGAGGTATCATAATCACATTTATCATCAAACAGGCAGTGGTTTTTATTTTAGGAGCATTGTACGTGTTACACAAGTATTATACTTTTTCGATTATTATAGAAGTATTCATCCATATTTACTAAAATATTCCTTATTCCTTGTAACCTCATGATAAAGTTGTATAGAAAACGATAGCAATATAATATGTTTTACAAAGTTACTTGAGTATGTTAGAAACAACATTAGAAGGAAGAAAAGTAATTACAAGTTTCAGCGACTAAACTGTAACGGAATTAACACGTAACTCTCTAGTTAGAGATACGTAATTGTAACAGTGATAAACAAGTAATATATAAGTATAAGTTATTCCCCATTTTAGTGACATATACGTTATAGAAACGTCTTAGGATGATTGAAATTGATAATAACAAACACCTTGAAGTTAACTTAGGAGTTGTTAATACGTAATCTCTCTATTTTTGGTGGTTGTACAACTTTAATTTTAAATTACTTTACTTTTGTATAGATGGCGCAATTATTATAGTTCGTAAACTAATTTCATTTAATACTTATATTTAAACTTGCTTCCTGTGCGTTTTAAGATGCAAGACCATAGTATGAGATTTTCTCCACACCTCCACAGCAATTATTTCTAGATATTTTTGTATTTCTGGTAAAATGACAGTCTACCAGATCAAAAATATTAGAATTCTTTATTATGGAAGTTAATTTCCATTTGATTTGTGGTAAAAAATAATCAATTTACATATAATAACAATGAAATTGTTTTTTTTATTAGAAAGAAGTTCGTAACCAATATACTGCCAATATGTTTAATCTGATGTTACAACTAAAATCACTTGTCTCAGATAAAGATATTCTACCTACCTAGGTACTGTGTTGAGCAAAGCTAAATCTCCAAGATTTGCCCAAAGAAGCGTTACATTTGTATATAATGCCAATGCAACTAAAGAAATATTGGTTTTATAAACTGTGTTATCTGGGATCCTACATCTTCTCTTGTCAAAACGACATATTGTATTGATATTATATAATACACCAAATAGCGTTATGGCCAATCAAAATACAGCAATATGCACTGGTATAGGCAGTGTAGAATTTACGAAACAGCTGTTTATTTAATAACATATGACCTTAACTGAAAATAACGGCATTTGATATTGACAAGTAGGTAATTCATAACTGTTGATTAATTGGGATATATATGTGGATTAATAAAGATACACCTTTATATATCGAAGGTAAGATTTGATTCTCAACCTTTTAGGACAAATGTTATTTTATCGATATCGCGATAATATCTCATATACTAGGATTGATTGAGCTAATTTAACCACAGCCGAGCGTTTTGTTTGCTGTTACGTTTTGAAAAAATGGCGTGTTATGTGATTTTCTTACATCTTTATTCGTAAATCGCATACATAAATGAAACCATTGAAACGTTGCCGTCCGATGACAGCGGCACAAATTGCCTGCATAAAAGAGTTCTTAGAAATCCCCACGTTTCTTACTGTCAGATAGTAGTAGCTACCTAAAAAGGCGTTAACACATAAATACGAGTAGATATTATACATGCCTTCGTAGGTTAAAGCTATTGTTGGCTACCTATTGAGCAATTTATTAAAATTACTTTACTACGCACTTGATGTTATGTAATTTTTAGGTTTTTTAGTAAATGTTACTGAGGTAATTCCATATGTTATTATTTAAATATATTTACTGTCAAGACTCTTTATCTGCAGGTACTTTTAGAATATTTACTTTAAAATTTGTGGTCCACACAAAAACTATAGTTACGACCACAATTTGCACCATTAAGTAACAATCAAATGATCTCTATACATTTATTTAAATTGAAAGTAAAGAGACAATTATATAAAAATTATGCAACGGAAATCTCTAATACTAGAATAGGTTAAAGTCCTATAACAGTTATACAATAAATGCAATGATCCTTTTCGGACAGATCCCTTAGTGTGTTATGCCTGTAAAATGCAAACACGGAGTTGAATTGATTTCTTTACTAAGGGATTTAAACAACGGGTGGTAAAGTTAATTTTATATTTTAAATTATAATAATTTTACGATAAATGGTTTTTGTAAATTTAGTATTTGCTTCATTATAAAAAATTCTATTAGATTTGAAACTTTTAAACATTCACTTACGTTTTAAATCCTTGATTTGCTAGTGTCTCAAATTTCATAATATTACTTCCTTCTGGTTAGTTTTACATTTTCCAGTTAGGATTTATGGATTTTATTCCAAGCCACAAACTAGTATATCGAATCAGGTGAACTTAGCAGTAATCGTCAAGCTTTCAACTTCCTTTTGATGTTGAGCGTTTCAAACAAACTCGTTTAAAACTTTCCGTTTTTATAAATTGTGAAATATATAATTTGATTTGGTGTTACTTTTCCGTAAAATTTATATTGCTGTGGCTACTGATCAGAGGTAATTTATTTCACTTACTTGAGTAGGCTTTTCTAGCACAATGTTTATTCGAATTTACATTTTAATGTCAAAGATTTTTCTCGAAGCTGTCACGATTGGTCAATTCAACACCATGTTCGACGATCTAAAGATAAATTTTCTTGCGTTGTTCTAGTTTCTATTCACTTTGTGGCGTTCCCTTTCTGTTGTTTAGCTGACCAATCAAACATCTCCAAGAAATTCCAGACTGAAACATTGCGTTCACTTCTCCGCGGATTTCCAACGTCGTATCTGATTTTCTAATGTCTCGTTGTAACGCTTTTTAAATATGACAAAAATTTTAATATTTTGAATTTGCGCAATTTGTACTTTCATGTACAAAGATTTTAAATGAGACTATATCTTTTGAAAAGCCTTGTTGCCGGTTTGCTCTGCAAGATAACTCTCAGGATATTGGGAACTGGTATGTAACAAAGGCTATAAATTGTCTACAAGAGCGCCAGTTTTATCTTAATAAAGCAGATGTTGAAAATATAAATGAAAATTTTCGGGTTCAATATACATTTTGTGTTTGAGCCAGGTAAGCACTCATTGAAAGATAATGTTCTATAACAACGCTTGTAATTTAAAAACTATGTAAGTATTAATAATCACAATATGGTTTCATTGTAAAAAGCTATTGAACAATCCAATTTAATATAAAGTAGTGTAATAAATTTAGCTACCGATTCCATTGAGAATTAGGTGCTGAATGGTTCGACAACCGTGTTGTCGTATCTTCTAGATATCTATCAAATAACTTGCAATCATACGATTTCTTCAATCTAATCAGACTTAATATTTTACGAAAACTCAAATGAAGCAAAACAACTTCTTTCCTAAAAGAAAGGTTAATTAGATTTCAATGGCTTGTAAATGCAAATATGTTCCCAATCAAAACATTAAGTTCACTTAGGAGGGATCTTAACAAATTTAATTTTAATGTAACGAATTGTCAAGTTATACGACAATAATAATAATAATAACTCAATGAAATAACTATAATACTTTAAATAAACAACAAAGTTTTTAAGTACACAATGTTATAAAGAATTTACTTTAAAAAAAATAATTTATTTAATAAAAATTTGGTAATATGAAATTTTGTGCCGAAGTAAGAAAATAATATCTAATAAAATCCAAGTCAATTACCAAATTCTAATCCATTTCCATAATTTTGCAATTCCAAAAGTTAATTTAATACATGACGACTTCATTGGCGTCCGATATTCTCCGCTCAGGTACCAAATGAGTTTATCCGGAATAGTCCCAATATTTAATGTAGTGCAGCTAATGTACGTCGAATTGCTATGCGCAAACTCAATATATGTACATAGGAAATTTTCTTTAAAACGTTACGCCATATTAGATTTATTTCAATCCGAGAATAAGCAATATAATAAGTAAAAGTATACACTTACATAATTTAAGTCCAACTACTTGTTGGTCTTCCGGAATAATTCACTGATATCTAACTTAAGCTCTAATTAATTGAATATATTAATAACAAGAAAACAATTTTAATCCATGAATCTATTGATTTTAGATTCCATAACCAATAATTATGCAATTTAAAATCAAACTCCAACAGAAAAAATGAACGAGGTGGCCAACTCAAGTATCCCTAACAAAGTGTCGAATATTTTTGACATACAATAGAATCAATTACTATGGTTTAATTAAACGAAATTTTGATATAAAAGTTATGACTTGAATATAAATATTAGAAATATAATATAATCAATTCAGTGTTTAATTTAATTTTCAATATAATGTCGGTTTATAAAGGAATAGTCGGCAACCCAGGTTGCATCAAAATTACTATGTAACTTAAATATTAGTTTTCAACGATTTTGAAGAATTACATTTAGGAATGATTAAACAGAAACAAATACTAACTAATAGTTAATCCCAAAATAACTAATATATTAACCAATTTAAATCGTGGTGTACAAGATTAAACAAAACATTTCTAGCGATTCATCTGTCTCGATAAGCATGGTTTAACGAGTCGCTTACTGCTCTTGAATAGTGGGCAGATGCACCATCATGTTGCAACCACACTCGTTGAAAAAGCACTCGTGGGGTATTTTCCAATAAACCAAGGAGAACGCTTTGTAGAAAGTCTAAATATGTTGGTCCGTTCAGATTCCTTTCAAAAAAGTAGGGACCGATAATGTGCTCACCAAGAATACCTCCCCAAACATTGATACT
>JAHWXV010224603.1:0-18124 GCA_024586415.1 Phrixothrix hirtus | reverse complement strand
TGTGTGTGTGTGTGTGTGTGTGTGTGTGTGTGTGTGTGTGTGTGTGTGTGTGTGTGTGTGTGTGTGTGTGTGTGTGTGTGTGTGTGTGTGTGTGAATATGTAAATATTTAAAAAAATATACATGTTCCTGTTCGTATTTTTTAATAGAAACAAATTATACTAATTATTTATAGCAGTAAAAGTTTAAAATATACAAATATATTTATTTATTACTTATTATTTATTTATAGTTTTACCACAAATTTAAAATATGGAATTTGTTTCCTTAATAAGGACAGGAAAATATTTAGTCAATATTGGCAAACGGTTTGGGATTGGATTGTCCCCTTCATCATAGCAAAATTGGCGTATGTACAAAAATGTTTAAAAGTCTAGAAATTTCAAAATTATGACAAGCTTAAATATGACAGAACTGTTTTATAAAATTTAAATTAAAATTTGTGGTAAAACTATAAATAAATAATATTTATACGAATCGTACGTTAATTAAAATACAAGTATATATATTTAAAGATTAAAAAAGCCATTAAACTAGTTAGTGGCTTTTTCACGGCGTGAATGTGAGTTGGAAACCACACATTATTGTGGGTGGTTGACCACCCACTTTTATCGAGGGGTCGGTTATAGTTTATGCTATATGTTTACGCAAGTGTTAGAAATGATGGCTGTGGGGAAAACATATAACACGCTAAGTGGATGGCGGCAGTTACTATATAAAGAGTTAGTTTGGGAAAAGGGTTGTGTGTTTGACTTGGTGCTAAAGTTAATAAAAATTGTTAAAGTAAATTTGTAAATGCAAATAACGATTCAAAGTGTTGTTGTAAAAATGGAATCTGATCGCAAGCAGAAGTTAAGTTCTTTCAAGTCTTCTAAGAAAAGCTTCGACTGTTATGGTTGCTATGAACCAGTTAAAAATGAACAAATTAAAATTGAAAATCTAGAAAAAATGAAGGATGATATGGAAATATAGTTGAATATCCACCGCCAACTGCGGAAAATGTAAGCAAACGAAACATGTACGCGTATTTAGTTGCAAACGTTAGAAAAACGCCCAAAAACCATAGTCCATGTTCACAGTTTCAACTTTCCGATCATAAGATGTACCAATTTGTTATAATTGACCTCACGCTAATGGAAATTCACATCAATGCTGCATCAAATTGGTTAGTTAATATAAACCGCTGTTTTAACGAGTGCGCGAGATGGCAATGTTGTTATGGATCCAAAAGATATTGAAATTGAACTCTGTGTATTTTATGATTTAGAATTGATAGTAAATTTTGGTTGTGTTGGATGCGGTGATAAATCGATTATTGTAAGCTACGAGATTTACATAAAAGCTGTGCTAAAGAAGATAAAAACAGTTTTTAACTGTGGTAGTGTTGCTGTTGAAACCTACACGATTAACTTGGAAGATAATACGCTTTTACATGAATCAAAATTACTAAGGTGGTTGATTGTGGTAATGCCGTGTTAGGTAAACCCAAGTGAAGTTAACCGCTGAAGAATGCTACTGTCTGTTTGAATTGAAGCCGTCAATAGAATATGCAATTACATTAATATATTCAACAATATTTAATACATCACTTTGGTTCGTACCGCTGGATTGATGTGTTTTATTTAACTACTGCTTCTTTCAATTCAGAATCAACCGTTATAAAGTCCGAAGTAAATGATATAAGCACTTTAGAACGTCAATTTCTAGAATTCATTTGTAAATATATCGAATGCGGTGATCCTGCGTTGCAAAATGTGGCGTTGCTGCAATTCATATGCTTTCACGAGGACTATTATTCCACATTTTTAACGACAGTATTCGTAATGATATACAAATAAATGTAAAAATGTATGTGTCTGTAAAATTGTATATATGTTTATACATTATTGTAATGAAGTGAAATAAATGAATGTATATTTACAAACATTAATCTTGCATCTTTAAACTTTTATCTTCAATCTTCAATCTTCAATCTTTAATGATTAATACTTCATGTTTTATTTCTAGAATTTATATAAGTGAAATAGTAAGCGAGGGACAGGTGTCCGACCAGGGAAAACACGGCCTTCGATAGGTTACAACTGGTCTAAGCTCCAAAAAGTCGTTGATCTCGCGTATATAAATATCATAATGCGGTGTTTGTAAGTGAGAAAGAAAATAGTCCGCGAGAAGGTTGTTCGCTTTGACGAGACGCAAAATGAAATTTGCCATATGATTGCACGGAATGATGCACTTAGAGAAGCAAGAAATGGGTACTGTTGACAAAGGAAGGCCATAGACGGAATGCGTTTTCGAGATAGAATAAGACACGTTGAGGTATAATATCTTGAGTGTTGTGATATTTCAATATGATTTATTAAACGCACAAACATCAAAAAATTTATATTTGAGTAGGTAATAGATCAGTGGTGCGGGTCAGCCTCGCGGTAGGGTCTTCTCCAGGTTTACATGGATGCTGTGGTTCTTATTCCCTTGATTTTAGGTCTAGGTTCCTATGGAATAACTATTACTAGTTGACGTCATTTACTGATCTGATGCAATTCCAATATCTGTCAGGAAACGAACATTCATAACAATTATTTTATAATTGTTTTGTTTTCTCAATTTAATTATGAACTAACGGGAATAATGAGAACGAAATTATTTATAGAAAAATTTATTAAAATAAAACATAGGAAACTTAGGATAAAATTTCAATGTACAAACAATCTAGCAGCGAATTAGAACTTGAATTTTATTGACGCAAAGAAAAGCCAAAGAACAGGTCGTCGTACTTCAATGAACGGTAGTTTAATATAATAAGACGACACGTCGTATTGATATCAACGGAGCGTCGTCCGCCTTTCGTATCTTCAGTCCCCCTTTTCAATTTTGAACGCGTCAGCTTTAGTAAACCTTGGCTCGTTGACACAACCGCATCGCTTGCGAGAGCGGTTGTGCACGCAATATTGCGGCGGAAGACCAGAATAAGTTTTTAAGGGAACGGCGCCTGGTAGTACCCATGGCATTTACCAGGTGTTATTCGCAGATTACTACTTAGCAACATATCTGGAGCGACCGAACGTCCGGCGGTTATAGGGATCTACAAATCAGGATAACTGCGTTTCCGCTATCGATAGAACTCGAGACGCAGCGACGCTTGTGGTCAAACCTGAATTGTTACCTAGCAACTAATTCACGTTCGGCCAAGGGTCTTTTATTTACAGGATCGGAATAAACATCGCCAAGGGTACTCGGTTACCTAGCAATGACAGGACCATAGATGTTGACAGACGTTCTAGGAATCTAATCGACTTTATTACTTAGCAACGTAGTTCGGTCCGAATTTAGAGCTCGGAAATGGGAAAACTCTTTAGATCTACTAAGCTGATTCCCACGAATCTTTGTCCGGAACGGCGGTCGGGATTTCGTAGCTAGGGAAGGCTGATAAAGCGTCACGTGAATATCGCTGCAATTTTTAATACAAAAATGCTTGTCCTTTCGGAGAAGCTTTGAACGGTCTGGTATGGTTTACACAGAGTAAAGCCGTGTCAAGTCTCGTACGAAGACTGTCTTTAGCTATGGTAATGCAGTCCTTTTATATTGAACTGACTTTATTCCATCTTTCTTTAACAAACATAATTATTGCCGATTTCTTTGTCTAATGTTTTATCGGATTTGATAACGCTGTAGCGGCATGCATTTGTATACTACAGTAACTAACGTGATGGAATATTGCGTAATTGTTTTTAATTACTTTACATTATTTACTTCTTAATTACATTTTCTTATATTGTTTCTTTATTAGTTTTACAGTTTATCGAGACAATCTATATTTAACTAGGACATCTATCGTCAAGTTAACTATTGCGTAATGTTATTCAATTTTGTTTTAATTCATTTCTACGTTTTACCGGTATTATTAGTCTGTTTACTTTGTTATTATGTAAATGGACCAATAACTATTTATATATCTATTTTATATAAGAATAAGTCACTCCCGCACGGTTTTGTTCACTCTTGTTAAGTCTTTGTAAATTACTGATTAATTAAGCTTCTGGTATTACTAATTTTTATTGATAATGAGAACACGCGTGAATTGTTGCAATTCTGAATTCGCATTTCGCGTTATCACTACTTTTCCCGAGAAACGTTACAGTGTTAGAAAAAAAGTTTCGCGACTGAATTTACAATGAACGCTTTTATAATTTCTGATCATGTTTTTCATCTGAATCCACTATATATAAATAAAGCAATTAATTTAAATTGATATTAATGATTTGTAACGTTGCACGAGGAAGATTGTTAAATAGGTCATGGGGTGGTCACCGACTATTTAACAACTTATCTGTTGAATTGCATATACCAAGATAACAATATCGTGGACCGTGTACTAAGCTGGAAGTTAGACTAAAGAGACGAGATCCGGAGTCAATTTTCTCTATAAACCGTATATGGATCACAATATTTTGTGTAGAGATAATAACGATTTAAACGATTGCCATCAAGCGGACTTAATGCTACAACAGGAAGGCGTGGAATAGCGCTAGATTTAAAGACGCTTCTTTAAATGAAAGATTCATTGCCATGAAGTGATTCGGTATGGGCGTGGGGATTCCCTGTGTAGACCGTGTCTTCGTAACAAACACTAGTAAGAAAAGCAGATCCGAATTTTAGCTTTCACGGAGAAAACAAGGTCTCGCGGTCGAATGGTTGCAAAGGTAGAGGCGTTGGAAGTTTAATACATATAGCCCTTAATGCAGCTCCAGTTGAAAGTAAGGAGTCAGGTGGAAGACAAAAAATACACGTACCATCTGTTATTCGCTGCCTAAAGCGGATGAAATTATAACTCTAATTTCGTTGTTTGCTGGACTTTCTGCTCTGCGCGTTAAACGGTGGGGTCACGGGGATTGCTATAGCGGCCATCGATTCAAAGAATGAAAAAAAGCTTCAAGAGGGAAGCAGTAGACATATATAATAATGGAAGTGATTGCTATAGGTGGGTAAGGATCCAAAGTCCATTAGAAACCGTACACATCAGGTAGTGCATTGTACTTGCGACCTTATAAGCATTCAAAAAACTGGTAAAATTACCTCGCCGTGTCTTAACCGAGATGAGCTTGCAGAAATATAAGATTCGAGTCTGCTTAGTGAAAATATCAATTACGTTAAGTCTCGAAGGTACTGCAAATGTGGCCAGTTACAATATTTATTCGCCTCTTAAAATGCACTCTGGTCGGAAATGGATTTTAGCATTGATTGGCTTCGACAGTTGTAATTCTATTCGTAACATCAATATAAAAAGCGATTCTCTACACTATAGGCATCTCAGATGGTCACAGGATTGGAGGTCCGAAGCGACAACGATTAAACATG
The DNA here is from genome assembly GCA_024586415.1 of Phrixothrix hirtus. Taxonomy (NCBI): domain Eukaryota; kingdom Metazoa; phylum Arthropoda; class Insecta; order Coleoptera; family Phengodidae; genus Phrixothrix; species Phrixothrix hirtus. Next base: position 12,771 of record JAHWXV010224603.1, on the reverse strand, counting down.
GGGCTTACGAATTTATCAAAATAAACGATTACTTGCAAAAAGAGTTTAGTAAACGAGTCGCAACTAAAGGTATACTAAATATGGTGAAGGTAATGTAGCTATTGAGAGTAATAAAAAAGACATGTATGACTTATCATCAAATAACAGTACATTACAGTGCGTTATAAAAAGTAAATTTAACGCTGATTTCACGCAATCTGAAAGTATAGGACGAATGTTGGGGTTTAGTTCTAAGATTCTCAAAGATGGCATGGAATGCTATTCTGATTTGAACGTGCAAGTTTTAAAGCACTCAAATACCCGCTTATGTTGTAACGTAGCAACAGGATCCTATAGAAACAGTAAAAGGGTGAGGACTCTGGATGAAGTAGATATTTTGTACTTCCGGGGTTTAGATTAAACAAGACGACTGCTAATTCTACCTATTTAGACGTGAACACTAAGTAAGTAGCATTATCGTAACAATCGCGGACCAGCGAGGTGAAGCTATATATTTCGGTTTTGAAAAATATTCCGTACGCTTGAAATTCGAAAAGAGGAAGGAAGATGAGATTAAAATTCAGTAATAATGATGTAAACGGAAATAATTTTTTCAATTGATTTTTACCTTTTGGTGAGAAACACCTGTACAATCGTAATGTCTACCTATCTTTATACCGGATGTGGAGAAATAGAAGAGAGAGAAACTACTTTTCCTTGAAAAATTAATTTTTAGCTTCGATTGGAGTAAAAGTAAAACGAGGTATTTAATAAGATATCTACCCAACTTAACATTTTCGATTTTCTTTTTTGATAAGTATTTCCCTGTTCGAGAAATTTCAACTTGTTCAATGAAATAAGAATCAAAATTCAAAGTCAATAGTTGATAACGACACTCATAACAGCTACATTTACATAAAGAACAAGATTGAGATCGACTAGGCTAATAGGAATTCAATTTGATCAACAACTTCTCGTGCTTTCTGTTTGCAGAGATTAGATATGAGATTGTCGGTCAAAAGGTTGACGTAGACGTACGCAGTTTACAGGGCGTGCCAGTGCACTTAACTTAATATTAAAAGGTGATTAAGATGGTCAAGCTATTATGAGCTAGTAAGAGAAGAAATACATTACTTCCGCGAAGATACATATTAACATAAGGAAGGAGCTAATTTTAATCAGATCACGAACTCATAACGGTTGCTATGGGAGCAAGTCGAATTGCACGATTACTTTGAATAATATCTGCTGGAGAGTAGCCCACGTAAATTTAAATGACCGCTCAAAACTGGACCCTTATTATAAGCTGAATGCAAACTCGATAACTTCGATGATTTTTCTACAGCGGGAATTATACGAATTACCTGCACTTAAAGGGCGAAGAAGCAACATTTGGTCAATCAAAACGTCTATGGGTCTGCAAAAGCCCAAATGGATATTGGTCGGATTTCAGAACAACCAACGTGGAATTAAGACCGTTAACGCATCCAAATTTAAAAACACCGATATTACAAATCTCGCCCTTTATTTGATCTCCATACCCGTTGAATTTTTCCACAAGTGATTTTTCTCAAACTTTCAAGGTCTTTAGCACTATGAGGATAACTTCGAACCTACACTAAGTTATGTCAAGTTTAAGGACTATTCGGTTTTTGACCTCGATTGTTCAAAGCAAACCGAGAATTCATCCGTAGTTGTCAAGGTTCAAATAGAAGAAATAAAATAAGGTGTTCGGGGTAGTTTTAACGAAATTACGCCCAGATACCTAGCAAACACTGCAAAATCTATTTAAGATAATACCGAATGTGTGTGCAACACAACGGAGGTCATTTTGAAAGCTAGTGATGATGGTACAGGCAATTTATTATTTTAAATATTAAACTTTATTTGTTTATGCTGTTTGTTTGTCCTTGTTCTTTTGTATTATTTACTCAGTTATTAATGTTACTCATAAGTGACTATATAAATTATAAAATTATACTTATTCTAAAGTACATATAATTGAAAAACCTGCAGCTGTTTCAAAGCCAACTATGATTTGCATTTAAAAAACTGCTAATTTATCTTATAGTTGATCGAGAAGGTAAATCTGACTTAGTATTGTTCTAAAAAGGTTTTTATATTATTTCCAACCAACAAAGAATACTAAGAAAGCGTCTCTAGCTATCAAACGTAAGGTACGCACGTGTGACAAGTTTTGAAACACAACTTGTGGTAAACGCCATCTTTGTCGGTACACAGTTAAAGTGTCAACTCGTGAAAGCTTTTGTTAATATTATGTATGTGTAATTTTGAGAATATTTATTTATCATTTAGTGGAAATCATGCTTGGATGTGTAGCTTACGATTATACTAATAGAAGTGTTAAAAAAAAACCGGCGGAATTATAGTTTCATAGGTTGGTTTTTATATTGTTGATTGTGTGGTTACCGAATAATGTCGTTAATTTTTGCTTATATTTGACAATTAAAAGTGTTTTGAATTTATTTGCCTAGTGTGTATACATTATAACGTATATTACTACATATTTCGTAATGTTCAATTCATTATATTTAAAATAAAAGCTATGTAAAGTCAAAATTTTCTTCTTGATTATGTGTCATAGGCGAGTACGTACGCCAATGATAGAATAGTAAACAAATTTGATGGTTTAATGTATGCGCACAACATGCTAATGCCGCCATCATGGTCGGTCAATTTGGATACAACTTTACGTGTTTAGGGCGTTTCCTTAGTATTATTTATTCGTTGATTATCTCGATGTCTCTTCAAATCGAAAAATGTTCATGCTTGATCTGTATCTCAAAAGCCAGTGTATGCATTCGATTTTTGTTTGGGGCACTAGATTACTCATAAAAAACTATTTAATAACTACCTAACTTGTTTTCCTCTATCACTGTTAATTTAACGCCATCAAATTATATTAACCATGTATTCACTTGTATTTGTCTATTTTAAAACACGATAATAAAATCAGCTTGAGCTAATTTTTGAAAATATTAATTTCCCACCATTGTCACAAATATTGAACTCTTCAAGTTGAAGTGTTCATAATATCAATATATGCACTTTACTGTATTTACATTAATAGGAAAATTATGAATATGTGTATAACATTTTGTTAAAATTACTTAACAATGCGATAAGCTATTAATAACTGTGATTTTCTTTGTTTAAAGAAAAATGTCTATAAACTATTAAATATTAAAGAATGCTATTTAAATCCCATTATAATTAAGCCAATAAGCGTCAAATACTAATAGAATTATATTAGCAACTAAAAGGCTACAATTTTTGGTGAAAATAATTCATATTTTCTGTTGACTTTTTATTTCTAGTGAAATAATATATATATATTTAATTTTGAACTTAATAATTATGTAGTAATAATAATTAGAATTGAAAAAAATTAAATACATTTGATTTCTATTAGGAGTAATATTTAAATATTATAATTGACTTTACTACTTGAACAACAGGAAGTTACACGAAGGAGTAAGTAAACATTTACTGTGTTAATTTGACAATTACAACTTTAAACGGGAAATTTGTAGATTAAAATACTTGTTTATTTTACTATCCCAAGTAGTTTGTGCAGACGAGGTTTTTTTAGAGCTAATCTGTCACAATAAACAGGAAATATACTTTATTAACATTGAATAAGTTTTAAATTTAAATCCATTTAAATGCTAAAATTAATAAATATAGTGCATGAAATAAATTTTACGACTTTACTTATGTACCTATGCATGTTTTATTTAATTGTATAAAACCGATACAGCTAAATATAATATATTGCAAAAGTTATGGGAATATTATGATTTCTAAGCAATTAATTTATCATTATAAGAAAATGTTTACTTTTATAAAGTTTTATTGTAAGTTTATAATGATGTCATAGTTGGGGATTTTATGCCAACAACTTAAAAATTAAGATTACTTTATTATGGAAGTTTTAGTTATATAAATTGTTGTGCTATTTCGCAAAGTTATCAACAATCATTTACAAGTTTATTATATAGGTATCGAAGATTAATTTGCGTTCAGTTCTCTTCAATCGCATATCTACATATTTAAATATTTGAATAAAATGCTTTAGAAATAGGATTTATTTATTATTGATAACTATCGGGTGAGCCAGAAATCTTGTCGCCTGGCTGAATCTGGCGTCAATCATGAATTTTTCTGTTATCGGGTTCAGTGGCTTATCAAATAAACTAAAAGTTGAAATTTCTAACTATACTTTATGAAATTTATTTTAACATTGACTTAACGAAAATAATAATTAACTATATTAATTGAAACTTTCACAGCTAGAATTCATAATAAAATAAATTTTGGGGTTTAAACTGTGCGACTTTTTATTTAAAAATTCATATTTTCAACGGAATTATGAATTTTATGAACAATTTGATGGTGTTGTCATGGGAAGTCCATTAAGTCCAGCAATTGCTAATCTCTATTTGGAAAAATTTGAACTTTTGATATATAAAAAAAACTGCTTCGTAGCCTAAAAAGTGGTTCCACTATGCGGATGACACTCATTATTTGGAGCTATGGAAAGGATTCTCTTCTTAAATTTTTAAAATGTTAAATAGTATCCATCCAAATATTCTGTTTACTATGAAGTTGAAAACTAATTCAAGTTCACCTTTCTTACGTTCTACTTTCTAAAATTTCTAATCTTAGTTTGATTTAGTGTATACCGAAAACTAATTCATACCAACATTTTTAAATAAGGTTTTACGTCAGATATTTGGTATTATTAAAACTTTGGTTTGATTCTTTTAACCTGAATAATGAATTGGATAACTTAAGAAAATATTTACAAAAAAATGGTCATTCACTGGATGGAATTAATAATGTCACTTTTTAAAAAAGAAATTTTAACAATACTCAATATTTAACTGCAAGTATTTACCTTATATAAAGTTGGTCACTGAAAAGTTGGCAGAATTTTTAATCGGTATGGGAGTAGAACTATTTTTAATTCCACAAAGAAAATGGATAACATTTTAAGCTCGGCAAAATGCTTTATTATTTTCTGGCGTTTATAAATTGAGCTGTTCATGGGTAAAGTTTATGTGCGTCGGACAAAACGCATCATAAGAAGAAAAGAAAACAAGTGTTTTTGCAAATTAAATCAATCCTTAAAATACACTCCAGCTGTAGATGTTTTAGAAAATTTACATGATATCGAATTTAATAAAATGTAAAATTATCAACAGCTTCTAATTATTATCCTCGTCTTGAATGAGAAGCAACGGAAATATATAAACATCCTAATAATTTCAAAAGGCAGGAAGATATGTGAAATTAGACAATTCATAGCACCTAGTTTTTAAATACGTTTTTAATTGTCTTCTATTTTATTTATTATTTATCTGTCAATTGCAAAAGATTATAATATTTAATATTGATAAAGGAACACATGGTTTTCGAAAGGTTTATTTTATTATTTTATTAATAATTACCCAGTTTATTACAATAAAAAAAATCTATCTGGTGTGAGGCAATACACGACTTTCTCTTATGTATATATGCAAATGGTGTCTGCAAATGATTAAATTATTATTTATGTTTATTTTGGAGAAGATAATTGTAACGTTCACTTATTCAAGTTACTGGACACGCGAAAGGCTGCTTAACTTCGGAAATTTTCTTTGATAACTTGCTTCAACTCATTTTTTCAGAAAAACCATTAAGTTCACGTAAAAGGGCATTGAAGGCGTAATAACCGTAGCAAGTTTTAAAAAAATGATAGACCTGTTTCCGAAAAAATTGCAAGAAAAGTTAAAAATCGCAAGAATAAAGTGACACTTCCTGTCATTCAATTTTAACTAAATTCCTCACGTCTCACGTGCGGAAGATAAAAAACTTGAATATAAAATTTCATTTTCATATGATTCTTAGTTTTAGAGATATGTTGTTCAAAATTAATACTTTAACTACTTGCGGTTACTTTATTTTCGAAAGTTTACCAGAGAAACTGTTTAGTTGATATAAAACGGAATGAATTAACTAAGAAATATACTTTATTTTAAAAAAAAATGATTCAGCCGATTTCATGAAAATCGCGAAAAACAAATATTCGGAAAATATCTAAAAATGTCAGAAATAAAGTGGAACTTCCAGTTGTTGGATTTTAACTAACTCCTTTATTTGGCATACAAAGTTAGTTATGACCCCAAATATAAATTTTCATTTAGCTAGGACTTTTAGTTTCATAGTTATTTTATTTAGAGTTAACGGTGAAGGTACTTCCGGTTACTCGATTTAAATGGCTAAGAAATGCTATAAGTTTTGAAAAAATCGTTAGAGTCGATTTCGAGAAAATCGCCAAAAACCAAATATTCGGAAAATACCTAAAAATAATGGAAATAAAGTTGTACTTCCGCTTATTCGATTTTAATCAAATTCTTGATTTTGCCATGGGAAAGTATTTGGACCTCAAATATAAATTTTCATTTATCTACGACTTTTAGTTTCACAGTTAATGGTAAGAGTACTTCCAGTTATTCATTTTACGGAAAATTTTCTAAGAAACCATCTTAATTATATGAAAGGACATTAAATTTCTAAGAAATACAATAAATTAAAAAAAATCGTTACAGCCGATTTCGAGAAAATCGCGAAAAACCAAAAACTGACAAGAGTATTGTGTCACTTGCGGTTTTTCGATTTTAATGAAATTGTTGCGGTCACGTGTCCAGGTGGATACCAACTTAAATACAACATTTTGTTTATATACGACTTTTTGTTTTTGAGATATTTTGTTCACAGTCACACACACGCACGCACGAAGCACGCGCGCGCGCGCGTGCACACACACGCACACACATACAGACCAATTTTCAAAAACATGATTTTCGTATTTAGGGGACCCAAAACCATGATTTCCGCTAAAATTTTGACGTCGAAAATTTTAGACGAAAACAATACTTTCTATTTTCCCTGTATTTCATATAGGTAGGACAAAGTAATTATAGTAAAATATGTATATAATAAATAAATCTCATGTGAAACATGCTCAAACTTTAATCTTAAACACAATATTCGTATACTCCAACTTTAGGCGACAAAAGTAACCAAGATCGTAGTGCACCAAATTGAAACTGGCGACAATCTGATTAGTCACTCAGTATAAATAAACAGAAGCTACAGTATTTTCCTTTAAGTGAAGTATTCAGTTTACTTCATCTTACTCGGAAACTGTTTTCCTTTATCGAAAGAAGATTTTCAGTCCATTAATAATGTTTATTGTAATGATTTGCGACGCCGTCCTTTGAAGCATTACTTTCGTCAGACCATATGATGTGGCCAAGTACGCATAAAATTTGTGATAAAATTAAGTCTGTAGTTATCATCACCAGTATGAAGTCCATGTATCATATGGATGGTTCACATTTATTTGATTTTAATATATTGTAAATGGAACTAACGGATTTGCAGTTTGCGTGTTTTACATTCGCCATAAATTAATACGAGGACTGTCCCAAAACTATCCGATCTTCCTTTATATTTCCCCGCTGGTGTTATTCCGCGTCATCTAACTGGTGGCATCCTTCAAAATAGTCCCTATTTGATTGAAGAATATGCTGCCAACGGCCTTTCCACTTTTAGAAGCAGTTCTGGAACTCGTTTTTTGGTATAACTTTTAGAGCGTTCGTCGTATTAATTTCGACTGTTTCTTTGTCGTCGAATCGATGTCCTTTGAGCGGCATTTTTAATCTTGGGAACAGCCAAAAGTCACAGGGAGCTGTACGACTTTGTGCTTTGTGAAATATTGCTGCACAAGATTGCAAGCGCTGGCGCGTTATCGTGATGCGGAAGCCAGTCACCGCTTGACCAAAGTTGAGGCCGTTTACTGCGAATTTCCTCATGCAACCTTTTCATAACTGAAAGATAATATTCCTTGTTGATCGTTTGACCTCTATGAGCATATTCGTGGTGTATGACACCCTGATAATCAAAAAGAACAATCAACAACGACTTGATATTGCTTCGACTTTGGCGTGCTTTTTTAAGTTGTGGCTCAGACGACAGTTTCCACTACGAAGACTGTCGTTTAGTGTCGGGATCACAACCAAAATCCCACGATTTCTCACCTGTTATAATCTTTGCAAGCAGATTTTCATCATTATTGACAATTTCCAAATTGTCACAAGCTATTTCAATGCGAAGGTTTTGCTGCTCCACCGTTAGCAATTTCGAAATGAATTTCGCACACACGAACCATTTGCAAATTTTCAGTTGACATCATCCAAACACTAGTTTTCGGTATTCCAGGATAACATTCTAGTTCTCGCACAGGCAATAGATGGTCTTCGTTGATCGCAAGTCGCACACGTTCGATATTAGTCGGTGTTGTTGTCGTCGAAAGCGGCCCAGAACGTGGGTAACTATCAACAGATGTGCGGTCGTCTTTGAAGCGCTTATACCACTATTTTATTTGTGTTTTGTTGATACACTCGTCCCCAAATGCCGTCTTCGTCATTGCGATGGTCCCATAAACTATTTTCTAGTTTTACGCAAAATTTGATGCAAATTCGTTGCTCCGATTTTTCCGTCATTTTTTACAGTAACAAAATGCGACGAACGTAAACAACAAGTTGCAAACAAACGCACGCTCCACGTGAATTAAGGTGTTCAGACGAACACTGCAGCATCGAGGGAGTTCGTAAATCTTTGCTATTGATACTCGTACCCGGCAGAGGGCGCTACAGTTATCAGAAGTGAAGATATGAAAGAAGTTCGGATAGTTTTGGGACAGTCCTCGTATATCAAACCCCTTGTTATTAGAAAATGTTTTGATATATTTAATTAAATGTAACGTCATGTTATTTAAGCTAGTATAATAAATTACTCGATTTGTTTTAAAAACACGCTGATTAACATTGCTATTAAATTTATTAAAAACCAATTCATATATTTTAACAGTTTTATTTGACTTACTTTAACAATCCTGTGTTTTAATTTAAACAAATAAAAATTAATTGTTTATCATTGTAAATGTATTGTTTCTTAGATTTTTTTATTATAAGCTTTTGTCACGTGGAAGACTGATATTGAATTGCGTTTCTTGTTCGATAGTAAATGCAGAGTGAAACAAAATCACATTCATATTTTATAAGATTTGATATTAGTACTTCAAACAAATCTCGAATCGCTTTTTACTTCCAGAGGAAAGGAATTTTGTTGACGGTGTTAGCTTAAGCTTATCAAAGTTAATGGATGTTTACTCACATAAAAATTCGTTTTTAGTTATTTCTACATTTTAAACACAATTTACAAATTTTAATTAAAGTAACACTCTTTGCTAAGTTTCTCGCTTGGGTGCATAACTTTGTTGTGCGGAGGGTAATTTCACACTCCTATATTTCATCGATCAATCTATTACGGTTATCGCTGATTGAATTCAGTTATCCCAAGTTCCATCTAGTATCGGATGAACCCTGGGAATTTAGCAATCCAATTATAGCTATTGAATTTAACTAAAAATATTCGATGGTTCACCATTTTATTTAAACCTTTTATTATTTTTTAATAAATTTAAGTTTACAATAGCTAATTTTATCACTATTACGCTTTACCAGTGTAACTAGTACGTGTTAGAAACGTTTTGTAACTTGATTGATAAGTGTAATTATTTACACCTTTACTAGTATCTGGACTTGAGCAATATTCAAGGTTTTTAAACGTCTCCGTAACTGGTAGAGGTGTGTCCGTAAATAAAAACGATCGCACACTCATAGGAAGGATTTATGTTAGATTTTTCGGTGATATAGTAACGCAAATTTATCTTTTGTATCCAACCACCGTTTATTATTTTAAACTGAACATGAAGTTTCTATTTTGTCTATTTTTATGACCATTTCTTAATTGTTACTTTGGTTTATCTAGAAGACAAACTTAATCTCTATACTTTAATTATTATACATGGATTGCTTGAATATTTTCTTAACCTAACGTTGTGAAATATTTATCCTTTGCAAGAAGGTTTATTACATTTTTAGAATTTCAAATCCGTCATCTATTCCCAAAATATCGCCTCTTTCTTTGATGAACATAGTGTACTTATGCAATTTAAATTGAAAATAGACCTCCTAGTGAGAAGGGTGGGGCGCCAACGTGATTTATTATTAAACAATTATATCGATCATTTAGATTTGATGTTGATATGCAAAAATCACATGAATGGACGCTAACTGAATTAGAAAGCGTATTATCAGAACAAGGATAAATACGAGTATATTCCTGATTTGGTAGGGTGGAGATTATTTTGCATCATATTTCAATATATAGGCTGATTTTGATTTACTTATCTCAATGTCTACATTAAGTTAAAAAAAAGAGAATGTTCCTTAAAATTACTCCAAACATAACTACAGCATCAAAAAGGAGCTATCGATCGGTATTTTACGAAGACTTCAATCAAGACTTAAACTGTTAAGGTAAGGATTATTGTTTTATTATGGGAAGGTGTTTATATTTAAAACATTAACATTTAAAGTAATGTGTTAGTAATGTTATTTCAATACATTGAAAATTAAAAAGCTATTAAGATAATACGATACAGCATAATTAGAGTTGAATTTAGTTTATTGTTGCCAACAAGGTAAATATTATATAGAAAGTAATCATTGCAAATTAAAAAGTAATTTTGCTTTTATCCTTATAAAATTTGTATAATTTAAATTTAAATTAGTTCAATTAAATCGCAATATTAGGATTATAGGACAGTACAAAATTAAAATTCGTGAACACCTTAAAAAAAGAAAAATAATTGGAAACATAATGGGTGTGAACGCACGGAACAATCCTTTTTGAGTTAAACCATGTACTAAAAGACTTCCATATAAGAGAAAACTTTTCACGAACAAGTATTTAATTAGATAGAGGGTGTCACAAATTAGCTAGTCAAACTTTTAACTGTAGGTATTGAGCATAAAAATATGAAGATTTTCCTAATCATTTTTCATCGCAAGATGTGTATTTTAAGAGTTATAGACCCTCAAATTGAAGAACAAAACATCTTTTTAAAATAACTTTTTAACTAAACAAGTAAACGCAATAATTTTTGGCAGTTGATAGTTGTTCTATTAGTAGAATAAATTATGCGATTTACATTCAGTTTAATCTTGTGGTTATCAAACTCTCAAAGCTTATGGAAATTCTTTATTCGTAAAAAGATCATTTTATCAAAATAGTAAAATATTTTTCTTTCTTGGAAAAATTCGATTAAATCGACATTTTTCGAGAAAAAAATTAAAAAATCAAGTGGTTTCTAATAAAATTAAAAACAAATTTTAAAATTAGTAAACTTTGTATATTAAACACTTGTTGCTTATAATTTTTACCTTTGATTTTAAACTTATTTTCTTTAACATGTACTCTTTTTCTAATAAAAACCCACAAGATAAGTTTATTTGCACTAAATAACTAATAATTAATTGCCGAGAAAGAGATCAAAGAGCAAAATGTGATGTTGACAATTGTTCGAGGTGTCTTCCATTTTGATTGATACACTCTCGAGCTCTTTTTGTCATAGAACTTCCAGCTATTCCAAAGAGTTCTGCTGTGTCCTTTAATTCATAGAAAAAGTGTTGTACCCTATTTTGGAATTGCATACACTTCATATTTTAAATACCCCAAAACTAAAAGTCCAGTGGATTAAGGTAAGACGATCGATGTAGCCAAGAAACTGGAGCGTCAGGACCTCTATCGATCCATCGCTTTGGATAATTTTCTGATAGCGACTGTCTTACAACACGAGCATAATGGGCGGGGTTCGATCATAAAGATACCACGTACCTTGTCTAATTTGAAGAGCTACATTTTCTAACATTTCTAGCAAACCACCATTTAAGAAGTTTGAATAATTTTCTGCATTTAACCATGGAGGTAGAAATACATGTGTTAGAGCTCGATGTTTTTGTGTGTAAGAGAATCCTATAATAGAGATCCGACTGCTTAGTAAAGATATAAATATTCTGGGATACGTCACTGATATTTTACAAATAAATAGACTTGTTATACAAAGATTCAGTATTATGCAAAATCTAATCTTGTAAGTTCCAATATTTAGAATGAAACTATCCTAATAAACATAAACCTATAAATAATTTAATTTTGTAAAGAAAATATAGAATTATTCATCGCTTATAGTTAACGCACATTTCGTTAGATTTATTTTACTAATTGTAAGTAAAAATTAAATCTATATTTCCGTTAATAATCGCTTTCGTTAAATTGTAGAAAAAACGTGATATATCAGTTTTGCACAATTAGTCAAACAAATTTTGGGAAGTTACGTCGTAGCCATTTAAAACGAAGCTGGTTTTTGCACTTTAGGCTTCTTAATATCCATTTTCGAGCACGTTTTATTACAATCACGGGGAAACGTTGACATCATCGTGCGCTCAAGAAAGACAGCATTAGAGCGCGAGGAAGGAATTCGGTAAGAAGTTATCGACTGACGTGGATGCATTTCAGCTGGCGTTGGTAACAATTTGAAAATAATTAGGAATAACTTTGTCACGGTCTCACCTTGACTTGTAGATATTCATTAATAATTTTTTAGTATTCATTTGAGTACGCCCTGTACATATGTACTTATAATTTCTTTTAGGTCGAATGTGTATAGAAAGGGGTATTTAAAAGTTAAAAATTCGTTTTGGATATATTTAAACATGTGTAACTTAGTAAATAATTCTTTTTCTTATATTTGTACTTCAGAAATGAAGATTGTTGTTAATTAATAGGTCTAATTTAGGAAATTTATTAAATATA
>JAHWXV010224581.1:0-10495 GCA_024586415.1 Phrixothrix hirtus | reverse complement strand
CCAAATATTTAAAAAAATATATAATACATGTTCCTGTTCGTATTTTTTAATATAAACAAATTCTACTAATTATTTATGGTAGTAAAAGTTTAAAATATACTTAAATATATGTTATATTTTAAGTTTCCGCGAAAATTAGATGCTGGATTGATTTTCTGGATATTCCCTCGCGCGAATACGTTTTGGTTCTGAAAAGAACCTCTTGGACAACTTTTCGGCCGACTCACATCTGCCATTACCAAGTTTGTTGTAGCTGTCTACTTCGCAATCTTGTTATTCATATGGAACTGATGTCCTCGTCCATTAGTACGGCTTTATATACTCTGGTGCTTTCAGTTTTCTGCCGAACATTCTTTGTTCAGTTCCACATCATCGGCCCTGTTGCGCATGGCGGCTCTTGTGTGCTTTAATGTTTTATTCTGTCACTCCTTAATTTTACTATAGTCGATGTTGTTAATAAGGCTTTCCAAGCTATTGGTAGTCTTTGACTATCTCACGTGTATTTAAGTTGTTTGGCCATTTTTCTATTTCGATCGCTTCTCTTATTATTCTTCGTGTTTGTTGTTCGATATTTGCGATCAATTTGGTGTTATCGTAGTCGATCGTATGCCGTGTAGTGTTTACATGTTGTGGCAATGATGATGTTTTCTCGTTTTTGTTTACCGCATTTATACATGAAATTAGAGCACATTTAGGTAAACAATTAATTATGAAATTAACAAATTGATTTTAACAAAAGAGAAAAAGAAGGGATCCCCAATTTCCTTATTTAAAATCTGCTTAAACTTTTAACAAAATATTGACCCCTTAAGTTAAAGGTGGTCCAAAATAACAATACTTAACTATATTAACTGTTTATCTTTACTTTAAATTTAAAAGAGTCAATATAACTAAATACCAAAATGTCTAACTGAGACTTGACGGTAGTAACTTCCCCAGCGAATTGTTATTAGGTTACCAAAAAAGTGTTTGGGGTTGGATTCCTCTTAGTGAACTTGTTCCTTTGTTAAGTGCAAAAGGCCTTAATAACAAAAAATGCACACTTACTTGTGATTGCTGAGATTCGTGACTTTAATAGCGGGAATTGATGACTGCCTTAGTTTCCTATTATAATGTATCTGTAGTACTTTCCAAACGTCCGATGACCCCTTTTGGCCTATTTAAACGAGGACTACGAAAATCTGACCCAAATCGTATTTGATTCGCCAATTAGTCTGATCCTCTACGATTCATACAGTCGGTAGCTGATGCGGGTAGCTAGTTCATATTCTACTAATTTTGTATTGCTTCACCTTGAAATTGCCTAGAATAAAGGGGTTTGGTTATTATCATTTATCTATAGAAACAAACATGGTTTCGTGAGAAGCTGAAATTATAAATTGTTTTTACACTCGTAAACCAGGGGTTTTCAAAAGTTGTTTATTATAAACGAGGTTTGTAATAACCTGTAAAATCCGAATTTGTAAACTTTGATATCAAATGAATACTGATATTTTAAACATTTGAATATGTTATTGATTCCCTTATATACAGGGCGTTCCCAAATTAAAGATAGATGTTGAGGAAATTTTAGACGCGCTTACAATGTATCGAAAAAGTTTTTATTCATTGAATTTGTAGGAATCCGATTCAGTTCTATTTGTTAATAAGTGGAAGCAATTGCATAAATTTGAAATTATGCGTTTTTAAAATATCTAAATGTGGTATAATAGACGACAGAAAATGAAGATATTCTGATAAGAAGGACAAAAGCTTTAAAAACATTTTCAGAAATGCCCGAGAGTCGTAGAACATATAACTTTATACAATTCCTTCCATTTATTAACCAATACAATCGATCAAACACTATTTTAAACCACTTATTGGTGCAACTGCATTGAAGTATACTACCTTTGAAAGACGTTAATGTTTAATGTAAATAACTGAAGTTAATATTACATACCGTTCGATAATATCGGCATACCGCAGAATCCTTGTTATCAATACGAATAATGTGGAGATTGGTTTTTGGTATTATCAATACGATTAATAAATTATACTGGATTAATTTGAAGAAATTTCTTCTGTTTAAAGGGAATTGAATCACTGAATGGAAAGATTTATGGTTATAAAACAAGATTATTATTATTATTATTATTAGATGTTTTTGGATGGAAGAAATATCGATTTTAATTGAATTCTGGTCCATTGTTTTTGGTAAACGTCGCAGAAGTTTGGTTATGGACACATGGAAATAAAAATACAGAAAGATTTGGTAGTGGATATTATCACATCAATTTTCGATCAACGTGAGTTTATTAGAAGCTTTATCTAACTCAGAATAATTATTGTACATATTTTATTAAGTATTATTGTTGCATATTTGTTGATAATATCGGCACAGTCAATTACAAATTGTTAATTAATTATGTTTTTCAAATATGAGTATTTTGTTTTCTTTATTCCAGGTAATTATTGACTTTGCAAATATATAAAGTATGCTGGATTGATTTTCTAGGTATTCCCTCGCGTGAATAGGTTTTGGTTCTGAAAAGAACCTGTTAGACGACGTTTCGGTCGATTTACATCTGCCATTATCAAGTCTGTTGTAGCTGTCGACTTCGCGATCTTGTTGTTCGTATAGAACTGATGTTCTAGTCCATTAGTACGGCTTTATATACTCTGCTGCTTTCACTTTCTGCCGAACGTTCTTCGTTCGGTTCACGTCATCGGCTCCTGTGTGCTTTCACTTCTCATTCTGTCACTCCTTAATTTTGATGTAGTCGATGTTGTTAATTTCGTAGCTGTTGGTAGTCTTTCGGTATCGTCACGTGTATTTAGGTTGTTTGGTCGTTTTTCTATTTCGATCGCTTCTTTTATTATTCTTCGTGTTTGTTGTTCGATATTTGCGATAGGTTTGGTTTTATCGAAGTTGGTAGTATGCCGTGTGGTGTTTACATGTTGTGCCAATGATGACATTTTCTCGTTTTTGTTTACCGCATTTTTATGTTCCTTTCGTCTTACACCGACCTTCCTATTAGTTTGTCTTATATATGACCGGTCGCAGTCACGGCATGGGATTTCATAGACTCCTTGACTTTCTAAATTTATTTTTGTTTTCGGATTTCGAAGGGTTTCACTAATATTTCTATCGGTCTTGAAAATTGTTTCAGTGTTATATTTGTTTAATATTCTACTAATTTTGTCTGTGGTACCCTTCACATAAGACAGATACGCCTTGGCGTCTGCTTTTTCTTTTTATTCAGTAGGAGTCCTTTTTGGTCTTAGGGCCCTCTTTACGTTATTTTCGTTGAATCCGTTTTGTTTTAGTGCCGTTTGAAGTGTAGCCATTTCCTGGTTTATATGTTTTGCGTCAGCTAATCTCTGTGATCTGGTGACTAGCGTTTTGACTACCGAGTGCAGTTGAGCTGGATGGGGTGCGACCGGGCATTCAAATATCTGTTTGTGTGCGTGACTTTTCTATATACGGTATGGCCTAAGGTACCGTCGTTTCTTTTCGTTATTAATACATTGAGGAAAGGAAGCTAATTATTCTCTTCTATTTCCATAATAGACTTGATATTTTTATGTAAGTTATTCAGGTGTTCTAGAAATGCATTAAGTTATTCTCTTCCGTGCGTCCAAATCATGATGTATCTAAGCCACAGTTTACGTTTATAATTTGTTGTTCGTAGTGCTCAACTTTCCAGATCCTCCATTAATAAGTTAGCAATAAATGGGGATAATGGTGAACCCATGGGAGCCCCTTCTATTTGTCTACAGCGCTGTTCGCTGTATATGAAATTAGTGTTTTGCAAGCAATGGTTTGTTAAATCGATTATGTGGTCAGGTAGTTTGTATTTAGTTTTATTTCTAGAGCTTTATCGATTGATATGTCAGTAAATAACGATACAACATCGAAGCTGACTGATGGGTGGTATGTAGCAACGGTTTCCTTTCTCAGTAATTCGATTAAATGACTTGCGTTCTTTACGTAAGATTCTGCCTCTTCGACATGAGGTTGCAGTTGCTTGGCTAGAAACTTTGCTAGTTGTTGGGATGGTGAGCCGATGGAGCTGACTATGGGCCTTAGTGCTGCGTTTTGTTTGTGTATTTTTGGCAATCCATATAACTTTGGGCATCTTGAGGATTTCTCCTTTGGATTGACTTGGGGCTGGTCTTCTTGTTTGATTTCGCTTGCTTTGATTTTTTGCTTGGTTTGCTTTTCTAAGTACGTGGTAGGATCCGTGCCAATGGGTTCATATGCGGTGTCGTTTAAGAGTGCCTTTATCTTTTTGTCATAATTGCAAATTGCAATTTAATGCACCCAGCATTATGGTCAATTACAGACCAACTTACGAATCTTCACGCCGAAATTGATAACGTTTTAATAACAAATAAATAGAAGAAAAAATTTGAAACACTCCTTATGGAGTAAAACTCCGTGAAAGGCGAGAAACCACTAGGTCCAAAGAAAGTCGTGTTCAATATCTACAGCTTTCACGTTGATGAAATCCCACAAAGAGAGCTAACCAAAAGTTTTAATTACGCATTAGTACCAGCAAGAATTCCAATGGAAGACATTATATGTGAAGTTGAATCATCAATTTCAAGAATAGATATAAACACAGCGGAGATAATACGACGCGTCACGACGTGACGTATCACATATGCTAAGATTAGCCCGTCCACCCAAAAAGAATATATTAGTGGAAGAATATAGATCGCTACAGTCATTAAGGAAAAGCAAAAACATCATCGCCCTTCCAGCAGATAAGAGCAATGCAATTGTAGTAATGGACATTAATCATTAAGACGAAAAGATAAAAGCACTCTTAAACGACACCGCATATCAACCCATTGAAACGTACTTAGAAAAAAAAATCAAGCAACAAATCAAGGCAAGCAAAACAATACAAGAAGACAGTTCACAAGTCATCCCAAGGGAGAAATCCTCAAGATGCCCAAAGTTATATGGATTGCAAAAATACACAAACAAAACGCACCACTAAAGCCCATAGTCAGCTCTATCGGCTCACCATTACAACAACTGGCAAAGTATCTAGCCAAGCAACTACAACCTCATGTCGAAGAAACAGAATCTTACGTAAAGAACGCAAGTCATTGCATCGAATTACTGAGAAAAGAAACCGTTGCTTCAGATCACAAATCAGTCAGTTTCGATGTTGGATCGTTACTAACGCACCAATCGATGAAGCTCTAGGAGTAATTCAAACTAAATACAAACCACCTGACCACATCAACAATTTAACAAAGCATCGCTTGCAAAACACTTATTTCATATACAACGAACAGCGCTATAGCTAAATAGAAGAGGCCCCTAATGGGATCACCATTATCCCCACTTATTACTAATTTATTTATGGTGGGTCTAGAAAGTCGAGCACTACGAACAACAAATTATAAACCTAAACTGTGGCTTAGATACGTTGATGACACTTTCGTGATTTGGACGCATGGAAGAGAAAAACTTAACGCATTCCTAGAACACCTGAATAACTTACATAAAAATATTAAGTTTATTATGGAAATAGAAGAGGATAATCAGCTTCCTTTCCTCAATATATTGTTAACGAAGAGAAACAACGGTACCTTAGGCCATACCGTATATAGAAAAGCCACGCATACAAACAGATATTTGAATGCCTGATCCATCACCATCCAGCTCAACTGCACTCGGTAGTCAAAACGCTAGTCACCAGATCACAGAGACTAGCTGACGCAAAACATACAAACCGGGAAATGACTACATTCCAAACAGCACTAAAACAAAACGGATTCAACGAAAATAACATAAAGAGGGCCCTAAGACCAAAAAAGACAAGACTCCTACAGAATAAAAAGAAGAACCAGTCGCCAAGGCGTATCTGCCTTATGTGAAGGATACCACAGATAAAATTAGTAGAATGTTAAACAAATATAACACCGAAACAACTTTCAAGACAGATGGAAAGATTAGTGAAACCTTTCGAAATCCAAAAACAAAAATAAATTTAGAAAGTCAAGGAATCTATGAAGTCCAATATCGTGACTGCGACCGGTCATTCATAGGACAAACTAATAGGAACATAAAAATGCGGTAAACAAAAACGAGAAAATGTCATCATTGGCACAACATGTAAACACCACATGGCGTACGATCGACTTCAATAACACCAAATGGATCGCAATAATCGAACAATAAACACGAAAAATAATAAGAGAAGCAATCGAAATAGTAATAAACAACCAAAAAACCTAAATACACGTGACGATACCTAAAGACTACCAACAGCTTGGAAACCCTTATTAACAACATCGATTACATCAAAATTAAGGAGTGACAATAAAAACTGAAAACACTCAAGATCCGTCATGCGCAACAGAGCCGATGACGCGGCATCGAACGAAGAACGTTCGGCGGAAAAGTGAGAGCAGCAGAGTATTTAAAGTCGTACTAATGGACAAGGACGTCAGTTCCATACGAACAAGGTCGCGAAGTAGACAGCTACAAGAGACTTGAAAATGGCAAATGTGAGCCGGCCAAAACGTCGTCCAAGAGGTTGTTTTCAGAACCAAAACATATTCACCCGAGGAAATGCCCAGAAAAAAAATATATATATATATATATTACTACGTTTCCTTTATTCCGCTGTATCTACTTGCACTGGGCGATAAATGTATGCTATGTAATAACTGATTGTCCTGCATATTGAAAAGAAAACCTGCCTCGACAATTCACTTCCAACCACCAGCTCAACCACATAGCAAAATGAACCTATTGCTGTTACAACTTGTCACTTTAGCTAGCTCAGAAGAAAAGCGGTAGAATAGGAGGGGGATGGTGCTAAGATTACAATAAAATGTTCTTCTCGGCGTGGACTATTTTAGTTCGAACTGAGTTGACAGTTTTCTAATCTATAGGTAAGAAAAGCACAGCACGAGTAGGGCGCCAGTCGGTTAGATTAACAACGAAAAACACGTAAAAATGTGGCAGTCGATTTGTTAGAGCAAGTGGAAATCAATCCATATTTATTGAGCCGTTTTACCACTGGTGATGAAAGTTGGTTCTACCAGTACGATCCAGAAACAAATGTCAAAGTTCGCAATGGTGTTCAAAAGGATCACCGAAACCAAAAAAAGCTCGCATATCAAAATGAAAAGTGAAATGCATGCTTGTGTGCTTCGTCGATTCCAATGACATTGTTCATAAAGAGTGGGTGCATTCCTGGCCCAACAATTAACCCATATTTCTACAAAAATCGTAGAAAGACTTCGAAAACGAGTTCTCCGTGTGCGTGAAAACATTGCAGATAATTGTATTCTTCACCACTATAATGCGCCATACCATACCGCACTGTCTGTGCAGCAATTTTTAACCTCAAAACGTATTTCAGTACTACCCCAACCACCTAATTCACATGATATCGGTCCGTGCGACTTTTTTCTATTTGCAAGAATCAAATTGGTGGTCAAGGGACACCATTTTCAAACAACAGAAAACGTTCAAAGAGCTATGACGAGGGTCTTGGAGGACATTCCAAAAGAAGAGTTCCAGAAATGTTGCATGCAGTGGCAGAAGCGCTGGTGTAAGTGTGTGCAAGCAGAAGGGAACTACTTTGAAGGAGATTACACTAAAGATGACTTAACATATAAGTGATATTTTTTTCACATCAGTCTCATTACTTAATTGTCGCACCTCGTAAACTCAATCAATAAAAGCTTTTCCGATATCTAATTCCAAAATTGAAATTAGAAGTTATTTGGTAACTACCGAAAATTCATTAAAGATTACAAAAATTACTAAACTTTTGTCCCGATGCTTAAAAAAATATTAAGTATGTATGATACATTCCCGAATTTATAATCGCAACTATGATATTTGATAAATTAATTAAAGTAGTAGCATATTACTTTCTGTCGACATTTAGGCAAATCAAGCCGTATAAATACAATTTATACAAAATTCTTTCAATATTTGTAAAGTCGAACACAAAAGTAATGTTCCTGAAGACGTACAAATAAAGTAAGTTGTCCATCTCGATCTTATGGAACATTACTTTTGCGTTCGACACTACATATATTATATACGATATATTAAACTTCGTAATTTAAAATGCATTTTAATCATACTAAAATACTGTTTATTAACAAACCATTCTGCAATATCTCAAATTTTCAAAACTCTTCCAATTAATTACCGATGTCTCACAATTTACAATGAAAACGGTTATCTTTCAAAATCGAAGACCAATTTGTTAGCGTACGGGTACTGAACAAAGCTATTCGAAAATCAAACAAGAATTATTAGCCATTGTCGAAGTCATGAACCAATTTCAATCCTATCTTTACACAACTAAATATCCATGTTAACGGATCATCTTCCGTTAATTTGTTTAAGAAATTTAACCCGACTCAAAATTAGCCAGATGATTCCTGAAATTTATATAAAGTATTGATCGGGAGAATGGAATAAAATAGTAAATGCTCTCCTGTATGCACTTATCATGTATACCAAATAAACCAAATTCAAATAGACATGATATAAACAAAAGTAATACTATTGTCCCTGTTCATGTTTACACGTAAAATATCCGTGTGCCCTAATAGAAGTGTTAAACAGGAACGAAACGACCGTTTCACTCATATGTTATGCCAATCCCTAGTGGTATTAAAATTCCCCCCCTATTACTACGGGTGAATTTAATATTCGCTTAACATCAGATAAACCCATAAAATATCATCGCTACAAGTTCTCAACGGTTCTAAGAAATATAGACCTTCACAATCACCCTGCACTTTTGCTCAAGAAAAATAATGGAGAGTCTCGTTTAGTTGACGATCAAATTAATTGTCCTAGTGTTAGTAAATATTTTAATCCGATGTAATACCATCAATAGCACTTAAGTGCTTTTATTAATAAAAGGTTAGATGATCTACGTGCAATTTTAACAACACTTAGATCCCATGGATTTTTGACTAATATAAAAAAATAGACATTTCTGCACAAAGAAGTTGGGTCATTTAAGATCGAATGATTCTTTTAAACCAAGTCCTTCCAAAACTTGAGCTTTACAATCTACAAAACATCCTTCTAATGTTAGATAAGTACACCAATTCCTCGTGATAGCTCGTTATTTCCGCAATGTCCGAAATTCTCGGTTAAGCCCCGAATAATGCATAACTTGTTAAAGGAGGACGAACCCTAGAAATGGACCAGGGAACACGATGAATCCAATTATACCAATCATATCGATGCCAATAGTCGCTGTTTCTATGCAATTCACGATGGTATTAAGCGAGTCGTTGCGTATTACAGCAAAGCAACACGAATACGGAGTCTCGTTATCATTGTTATGAACTTGAGACCCTGGCAGTAGCGTGAGCTCTCTAAAGATGTTTGGAGACTAGTTCGTTAGTATTTCCTTCAAACTGGTAGCCGATTGCAATTCCTTTAAAAGTTCACAACATACATGAATTTGGTTTCACGGGTGGGTAAGCCGTTGTTGCATTTATCTCCATGATTTTGGTTTTGTAATTAGACACAGAGTCAGAAGTCACATGGGTTACGTCGACTATTAGATTCCAACCCTCCAGAATATACTTCGGTAATTCAACTTTCGTCTAATACTTTTATTATCGCCTATCTAGAAGGTATCGATGTAATGCCTAACGGTTGGTTAAGTAAACAACAAAGTACAAATACCGAAACACTTGAGTTAAAAGAAGCATTGAACCGAGGCCATTTTGTGTAATAGGTACTACTTTGTGTAACATAGGTGTTGCTCAGTAATTTGTCCCCAAAAATGTATATATGTTACGCATTGCTCAAAAAATGTCTTGATGGACAGGCCCAAATCAGGTTAGATAAAACAATTTTAAGCACTAGTTTTCACTTTTTGTTTGCAAAATGCATCAGTTTATCAAAAAAATTGATTGACGCTTAACCAACCTCACCTAAGAACGAACACCCGGAACAGCCTCGTTTGATTTCCTATCAATTCAAAAACTACTTATTCTTTTTTACATCATCCATATTGACTGCTTAAAACCACTACCACAAACCCAGGTTAATTCGCTCATATTTTCGTAGCAGTAAATGCTTATTCCAAATATTTTCTTTGTGCACTCAAAGAATTAAAGATAAATGAACTAGCAGATTACCTTCAAGATATAAACTTTCTTGTGGGTACACCAGTAATCATTATTACTGTTAACAGGCCGTTATTGAAAGCAGGTAAAGATCATGTTCTTCTAACTGAATGGAATATTGAACGGTACTTTTTCACACCCTGTCCACATCAAGCAAATTAAGACGTAGAGAGATACATTAGATTTGTCGAAAATCTTTTACGAGCTATCATGTGAATGGAGTACCCTTGTATCTTGTATTCAACTATTATTAATTCCACTTGTAAGCGCGTCTAAAATTCCTGCAATATCTGTCATTAATTTGGGAACACCATATATATATATATATATATATATATATATATATATATATATATATATATAT
>JAHWXV010224558.1:0-13152 GCA_024586415.1 Phrixothrix hirtus | reverse complement strand
TATTAGTATATTTTAAACTTTTACTACCATAAATAATTAGTAGAATTTGTTTCTATTAAAAAATACGAACAGGAAAATGTATTATATTTTTTTAAATATTGGGCTTACGTTTCGGGGATCAGTTTTCCCATTCGTCAGAGCCTTACAATATAAAATACTAATATATATATATATATATATATATATATATATATAAAAAACTTTCAAAAATTGTTTTATATATATTTAATAATATATATATATACAGGGTAAATTAACAGTGGCATACACAAAATAATATGCTAACGTCTATTGCATACCGAATAAATAAAAGTTAGTTAAGTCCATAAGAGGTAAAGTTAAAAGCTTCAAAGTGTTAATATACAAACTAGTATCTAAGAGGTAAATTCGAAAAGTATAAATATATGTAACGCCAGATAGTGTTCACCGTGTCAGATAATTTTGTCCGCAGATTGAGATAACGTTGTATGAGAAATTCCGACTGTTTAAAATAGCTACCCGATCTATTAAGTGGGCATTCGATGTCCAACTAAAGATAATGTGAAGCAGATTCCGTTACCAGCACGAAATTGACGTCACAGTACTTGATGAAAGTATAATAAACTAGTATATTACCGCAAGATCTCTTTTTATAGTAGATTATAATAGAACAATTTCTAGCTCATGTTAGTAAAACATTTACTTATCTGTAATTATGTATAGTCCATTACTTTTAATATGAATTTATACAGAAATGCAAAAGTATGAATGCGGGGGTAATATAAAATGGGCATATACAATATTAGAACATCATGGCACGTTTTAGTAAATCGATCTAGGCGAATTAATGGAATGAAAAGATAATTTTTTAGATTTATATGAGTGATCCACTACAGTTAACAGATTCATACAGTATATCGCACTAATGTATACTAGTTCTGATTATATAAACATTTAATAAAATAGTGTTCGGGAGCTTCATTACAAAAATATTTGAACCCTTGACAGACGTGTATTACTTATATGTTTTATATAATTTTTTTCAAAATGTTTAATATTTAGTAACGCGCCTTATTTGCTTTGAGACGTGTTTCAATATTTTCACATTCTAAAAAAATATTCTTTTAAGAATTATACACTTATACCTTTCCACCCTCCTTGTATCACCTTTTTTACTCTTCATTTGTTCAGATTGACGCTATGCGAATTTCGCGTTCCAATTCAAGTTCGCTGACTGGGAAGTAGACTGTCTCACGTTTGAACAGCGGTAGACCAAATATTTTTGTGTAATTCGAGTTCTATGTTTTTGATCTTTACCTTGACAGAATCTAATTTTAACTGAATGCCATTTGCTGAGTACCCTGAGTTACATAATGTAACGAAACTAGTTAACTGTTTTAAAATGTTTACTTATATTCACTAATACTACACCTATTTATTTTAATATTTATTTTACAATATACTTTCAACAAACGCTTATTTCTATTTATGTCTATTGATATTTACATTTATGTATACAGTAACTTACAGCACAAGATTCTAACAAAATCTAAATAAGATAATTTAATCTGCTGTTTATATATATATATAAAAGATGAATTCTAGAACAATACTGAAAAAGATTCAAGAATATTACTCATAATAATGATGTAATAAATTATAATGCTATGACTCATTGCTGACCTAATTGAATTGACAAATATCGGTTACTGCAATGAGTCATTTGGGGATTAGAAGAAGGTACTGGATGTTTCTAGGATCTTCCATCAGATATATATTGTTTCTAATTTTCGTTACAATAATCTTTTGATACATCAACATAGTTGTTTCAAATTGCGCGAAACAATTGACACTTTATCAATAGCTGAGAAGTAATTCAAATTAACAGAGTTACAGATGATTAAAGGTATCTATAGACAAACTGTACAAATTACCTTCAAAAATGCCTTTGTATTTGCCTTTAAAGTTTTTTATTCATTATATAACACAAAGTTGTGCGCTACAGAAGAAATTTTGAGAGTCACTTGTGCATTTTACTTAGGTTCCTTTAATCATTACTAACCTTTATAAACGAGCGGGCGTGTTAGTGTCTGTTTGTGTGTCTGTGTGTTTGGGTGTCTGTGTGTTTGTGTGTCTATATGTTTGTGTGTCTGTGTGTGTGTATGTGAGTGTGTATATGTGCGTATGTGCGTGGGCGCGCGTGCATATGTACGTGCGTGCGTATGCACGTGCATGCGTGCGAGCGTGCGAGCGTGCATGCGTGCGCGCGTCGTGAGTGCGTGGGTACATGGGTGCGTGCGTGCATGCCTACGCCCGCGCATCCGTGCGTGATTGGGTGTGTGCGTGCGTGTGTTCGTGCGTGGGTGCGTGCGTGTACGCATGCATACGCGTGTGAGCGCGTACGTGCATGAGTACATGATGCGAGCGACCTTAAGGGTATGCGTGCGTGCGGACATGGGTGCGAACGCGCTTGCGCCTGTTTGCATGTCTGCGTTCTAGCGTGCCTGCGTTCTAGTGTGCCTGCGTGCTAGTGTGCCTGCGTGTGTGCGTGTATGTTTGTGTGCGCGTGTGGGTGCGTGATCGCGTGCGAGGTCGCGGACGTTTGTGCATGCGGGCGTGCGTACATGCGAGCGTGCATTAGTCTGCTTTTGTGTACGTGCATGCAAATGTGCAGGCGTGCGTATGTCCTCACGTACGGGTGTGCGTGCGTACGGGCATGAGCGCGTACATGCGTGCGTGCGTGCGTGCGGGCGTGCATGCGTGCGTGCGTGCGTGATGGCGTGCATGCGTGCGTGCGTTCCTGCATGCGTTCGTGCGCGTTTGTGTATGTGTTGTTTGTGTTGAGTATGTGTGGGTGCGTGCATACATGTGTGCGTTCGTGCTTGCGTACGCAGGTGCATACGGGCGTGGGTGTGTGCGTGCGTGGATATGTGTGTACACAGTATTCTGACTAGTAGTGTTATTATTTATGTTAATTTAGGTATATACTGTTTTATTGTTTACTGTACGTTTACTGTACTTTATATAAAGCAGAGTGTATGCACAGGTACCGGAAATAGCTATACATTTGGAATCAAAACGATTGAGATTAGTGGCACCTAAGTATATTGCACTTTATATGTATTGTATGCTAACATTTTGTTTCTTGTTCTGTTACATACCAACTATACAGGTTGAAAAGCTTCTTGCGCTTGTCTAAGTAACGCCAACATGTTAAAATTACCTCGGATTAGATGTTTAGGTGCGGAAACATAAGTCTGACTTGAATAGAACCAGTCGATGTGATATCCCATACTAAAGTTAGTTTTGACTTTCTTTTGTTTATCGCATGCGATATCATCGTAAATAAATATAAAATACGGACATGCTTGCCAAGGAGGTATTATAGAGTTGTTTTCGCTGAACATATAATAATTTACGTTCTTAATTGATTTCAATGCTTTCTCTAAGAATGAATATTTCGGCTGACATAGAGATTGCGAAAGTATGTATATGTTTTCGAATTTAAATCGCAGCATACTAGTAGCAGAATAATGGCACACCTTGTCTTTCCGACGTTACTCGGTCCAATAATGAGGTTGCAAACCGTATCGCTCAACAGCTCGCCATGTTTATTACGCTCCTTAATGCTGAACTTGTCTACGCACGGTGCCGTCAAAGTTAATTATAGACAGTCTTCATTTTTACCGTATAAGTTTCATTTTGTCGCACCGCCAACAGCAGCAACTACCTCGTTAAGTGAAACAACAACAGTCACTTCATATTGTTATTGCTATTATTAAATTACATTAGTAGCTTTTATAATAGACTTGTTGTTATGCCGAGAGCGAGATTATTGAATCCATAATACTAAGGTTGTAATGGAACATCCTGAATTGTCATCAATATTAACTCTACTATTTTTTTTGAGATTATTTGTAGCGTACTCACTTCATTAGCGAGTGAAATATGATGCACAATGCTGTCGTGAATAGTTAGAAAGTATACTATTTCAACTTCTTGAAAGTTTCAGTTGATTCCATCTCCAACTTAGCAGCAACAGGCGAATAGTTTAAAGTTTCGACTTGCTTGTGTGATCGATCACGCTGCTTATGGGCTAGACATTCTCCTTATTGTAATAGCGTCATTATAAATTCAAGCAGTTAACGTACGCCTGAAGGTATCATTTGAATCGAAGTTAAGCTGCATGTGCTCATAGGGATATTTTTCAGAGTTCAAATAAAGAGGCAGGTTGGAAACGTTGAGATTATGAAACTCTGACGCCTTCTAGTTGCTAACTTGACGCTATTCTGGAAACCTGTCAGTACTGAATGCGGTTTTGGTAAACCAATTAAAGTCTTTATAGGCTAAATGTCCATTCGAGTTTTCTTCAGCGTAGGTAATTCAGAAACTTCCAATTAACGAAACGTCATCGAGATGATCGGGTTTCAATTAGGTTTGTTGTACAGATTGAGTTTTGCCTGATCGCTTAGGATTGCATTGCATTGTTAACGTAATCTTACAATCTGATTCACCTTTATAGTAATATGGGTGAGGTTGTGAGCGAAATGGAACCAATATTTGTCTCATATTAACTATGGTTCATTTGTACAGTTACACAAACACAAATATGTGGTTTAGAAGTATACGGGTGATAAATTCTTCACGTCGTCATCAGATACATGCTGGTTTTGATCAAACGTAGATGCTTCATCTGATACTATCTAGGCGGGCAAGGCAAAGCTATTATTTGCGTGGACCCTATACGTAATGCACTCAAATTTCCGTCAATCTACGGCAAATTTTTGACCACCCAGTCCATATCGAACATTCTCTAACAGAAAATCGAGAAAATTGTTAACTAGTTATAATGGTCTGGCATCTGGCGTCATCGCCACCTCTCCAATAACAAGTTTAAACGGATCTTCTATGTAGATATAGCTGTTATATACATCAATTATCAGATATTAACTTTCAATCTGATTGCATATCCTGCGTAAGAGTCCAAAAGTTCTAGATCCGTACGCTACATACGTATGCGTCTCACATTTGGAAATAGATTCGTTGAAAAGAAGCCGTCAAAAATGTTACATAGAATAGTCGTCATAGTTAGGGTGACCTTCTCTCTCTCTTTCTCTCTCTCTCTCTATCTATCTCTCCCATACTTAGTTTACTAATCTTTTTTAACTCTTATACCAATTGAAACTAGAAGTTGCTTTTCGACGTCGGTGCGATATCGTGCTTTCTCTCGCACTTGGTCTTTCTGATTCTCTTCCTTGCTACACCAATATCAGAAGATCTTTGCTTTACGAAAGGGAAAAGGTAATTGAACAAATTGCCTTCGCTAAGGCTGTTATTACTAAATTTCAAACTGATTATGCCAACAAAGTAAAGGAAACCGACCTACAATTGCTTCAGTTCCAAACATACGGTGTATTTTTCCGGTACAAAACTAATTCGCTCACATAGATGGTCAAACAAATCTATTGCAATGTTGCCTATGAGGGTAGTATTCACATCCAAGTACGTAGGCTTAGTAGGCGTTTTGTTTAGTTTATAGCCAGGTGCTGCGAAAATGTTAACTTCATAAAGCGTTTTAACTCGTTCGTCATTTCGGTATGCCCCTCTTATTATGTTACAATCCAAGGGGATATTTCTATGTTAGAATACTTGCGCAGTCAAATTGAAAGAGCGCTCGACGTTTGCGCAAAGCTCTTTCTCGCTAAACATTAACACACAACCTATACTTACATAGTCTCTACCGTTTATTTGATACTTTAGGATGCTATTGTTCACGAATTATCGAAAAATATCTCCAGAGCCTGGAGCTAGCGCCGGGAATGTTTTACTTAGGGCCTTACTCCTCCTGCAAGTGTTCGTCTATCTCACGAATCTCGTACGACCCAGGCGGAATAGAAATTTTTTCTATTTTATTATTCTTCGCAATGTAATTCAATGCATCGTTGCTTTAGTGAATGTTACGTAGCAAGTTGTAACAGTAGGTATCAGTTAGTTCTAGTACGTATCTGTGTTGAGGTTTAACTCGAGGCGGGAAAGTGTCGTAGCTATCGGTAATTCCAACGCCTTCTGCACTGCCTAAATTATCGCTAATATACAGAAACCGAAGAAAATGTGTTTTCAGATGAAAGTATTGATGTCCTGTTCTCTTTTATAAGTATAATACACATCGCATCCACAAAAATATTCGGTCACTTCCTTGAAGCGACCTTAGATCTCCATAACTATCGTAATAAAATACTTTGTAACTCGTTTTGATATAGCATACCCAAGGACTACCGGATCCATCCCGAGTGTCCATGTTTATAGTGGTTACTTTGTTAGACGTAGTTCCATCTCTGGAACAGCGTTGCGCATAAACACATCTCGAAAATTAGCCATGATCTTTGAATATTTGTGCTAATCCACGTCGATTGGTGCAATTGAAAGGAGCTTTACTAGTTTTTTGCTATGAAAGTATAATAAAGCTTTAAATACAGATAGGTTGCAGTTCTTTACGATATTAAATAGATTACGGAGATTTATTTGTCTTTCTAAATCACCTTCATTGGTTGTTTATGCTGCTTACTACATTCAAGCTTTCGTAATTGCACTGGCGCCTTCAGCGATAATTCTAAACGCCGGCTTTAGAAAAACGGACAAAGTGCCTCCAGTTACCATAGATTTAGGTAAAGGGATAATTAGCGAAACCGTAAGATTGTTGCATCTGACCGCATTTCACTATCATCTATGTTGCGATATTTACCATATTACCAAGATCTTTACCTGCATGGTGACACGATTACGTCAAAGTATCATCCTTATGTTCGTGAGAATATCAAACTTGAATTTAACGATTTTTTATCAATTCTTAGCTGAAGTTGTACTTTTGCAGAGACGCATGCGCTGACGACGATGTTTGCGGTATCGCATCCGACTATTCAACCCCACTTCGAAATTGCCTTTAATTCCCATAGCTCTAGTTACACAAGGAGCTTGAAGTCTTCTATGGAACGAAGCGTCTTTTCCTTTCACTCTGCGGCACGCGTTCTCTTGTAATGCCTTATCAGTGTCATGTGGGTCACTTAAATCGGTGGTCTCTCTGTTGGTGATTAATGGTCCTTTTGCGTGTCGCCTAAAATATTAATTCATTCGCGTCGACGTCTAAGACGCTCTTCAAGGCAAGTGGTCCACAATGACGATATCCGTGCATTTTGATCTAAGACGATTTCGAAACTGTTATCACTATTAACGGCACATTCGAACTTTTTAGAAACTAAAATTCCGCTTACACCACAAAACGTCGATAAATTCTCAACCAGGTTAACCTCCCATTGAGCGATTGCACTACCATGCCTACACTCCACCTGGTGTTCATAATTTTCACCAACACCAGATGATTTAAATACAACAACAGAACTGTTCTAACTTTGCTAAATTTTGAAGTTATAACGTCTCTAAGGCTTATTAGTTGAATTTGTCGGGTTTAGATAGTACCATTGTGCTAGTACCGCATCTAGAACAAACAGCAGATTGCATATTTCAGTATATACTGAGTCCTACTTTATTATATTTTCCAAGCAGTGTTGAACCAGTTGACCGGTCTAGATCCAACAGGGCGCATCTAATCCACTTGTCTATGAGCACTCCGCTCTAAAATTGATCTACCTTCTCTACTTATGGAGAAAAATTAAAGCACGGTTTAAAGAGATTAAAACAAATATTCCATCATGCTATCTGTAGAACTATGACATTGTCATGCTTCGAGTGTTTCTTAGCAAATTTTTTAATAGAGTATTGTACATTATCTTTAAATGTACCTACCCAGAATTATACAAAACTTAAATTTAGCGATTAATCTACAAAAGCGGCAATATAATAATAATAATAATTTTATTTCACAAGAATTAAATGAATACAAACAATTATTATAATACAAAGTAAATAGAAACCTAGATAATAATTAATAATAAAAAAGAAAGATCAACTAGTAAAATATAATTAAATTTAATTCTTCAAACCCTGGTTAAGGGATAGAGAAAGTGTAGGAGTGAGCTTTAGAGCCCTGTTAAGTAAATTTCGTTTCCAAATAAGAAAAAAATTCATTAATATTATAAAATGCTATCGACTTTAACCATTGTTTGAGTGACATTTTAAATTTGTTAGATGAATTCATATTCGTAATCTTTTTGGTAGCTTGTTATATATTCTAATGCCTTGGTATATTGGCCTCTTTTGATAAACCGATGTGTTAGGTTTAGGTAGTCTTAAGTTAGATTTTATTCTAGTATCGTAATAATGCATATCAATTTGTCTTTGTAAGTCAGATAATTTTTTATGAATATGTTGTGACGTTTTATAAATATACAGATTTGTTACAGTAAATATTTGTATATCCAAAAAAGCCGTCGTACATGATTCGCGATATCCTTAGTTACAAAGTATTCTAACAACGCGTTTTAGAAGTTTAAATATTGTTTCAGCGTCTCTTGAGTTATCCCAAACTTCAATCCCGTATAATAGAATATAATGTAAATATAATACGATAGCCATACCCTTCCCCCTTAGCTTCTATATACTTCCTCATGTGGATAAGCCACTTGTTAAAAGCCTCCGACGACTCTTGTATTGGCATTTAAATCTTTATCTGTGGAAAATCGACGTCCACATAACAGGGACCAGGTCTGATGAATCGAGGTGTGGCAAACTTTTAACTTTTGAGCCTACGAAAAACTCAGTTGTTCTAACCTGTAAAAAAGGTTGCGTCTATGAAATGCGCTGTTTAATATAATCAGACCTATCAAGACTTGTAGACTTAAATTATTAAATTACATTAGTATTATAATTATTCGATTACAACATATATTAGTTTACTTTTAGTGTTGGTGACCAAGAAGTTTATAATATTGAATTGTAATAGTATTAAGTTTGTTTAGAAAACTTATACACAAGAAAATTATTATATTTATTAGATAATTGAAGAGGACTAAAGATCGATGACTGTAATCAATAGATATAGTGTAGCATTGTCGTTTACTTTTATCAATTATGTTTATCTCTAACCTACAATAAAAATAAAATTTTCTAATGGATGTAAGGAGAGTAGAATCGGAAATTTCGCAAGTTGCATTATTTCTGTTCTTTTCTATTATTGTTACTTTTTTGAACTATATTAGATCATTCCAGCTATATTAAAGTTTGCACTACTTTATATCTGTTAATAATTGTATTTCGCTTACTTTAATTACATTGGAATAATCATAAACTCTAGAAGGTTAGGTCGCAAACTTCACTGGGTATACATATTTTAAATCATTCTAATGTTCATTTAAAATAGAAAATGTGAGCATTTCCTGTGACAATGGTGTTATACTAGGCTAGTATATGTAAAATTAATCGATAAAAGATTTTATTTCTAGAACAATAATTTTCGTTGGCTTTCGTACGCACTCTAGAAATTTTAAAGCTCTCCGTAGACCTGTAAATATCTTCACATGGTTGGCACAAATAGAACGTAAATTTATAAAAATGCAGGCGAAGCTAATATTGGTTACAATCAGTTTACAAAATAAACTGTATATTTATTGGATATATAGAATACGAACGTCTTGTAATCTAATTATGGATATATTTCTGTGCTTATATTTTTATTTCCAGCTATATAAGCTGTTAAAATAAAATAAATATTACAAAAGAACTAACAATGTTAAATAAATATTTGAAACATCAAGTATTAGCTGATATAATATTTACCAGGGTCATCCATATAAGTCGCACATCAGGTTCTCTCCAACGTATTGCAGAATACATTTAATGTTCAATTTTAAATTTATTAAGCGTATAATAGGTGAAAACTGCGTTACTACATGTAAATATTGAGGTACAATGAGGAAACAAAGGCTTGGCCGACTCAGTGAAACTGGAATTGTTCAAGTTACCTGTTATGCAACTAAAACTCTAAATCGTGTACCCTATAAGTCAAGAGTTCGATTAAAATGGAGGGTACCAATTGATTGAGTCAGGAAATATCTAAAACTTATTAATCGGAACATATACTGTAAGGAAAAAAATTACCTTATAGAGATGAATATATTGCTAATCCATTGTACCAATGATATTAGCAAGTGGTTTTAACTTACATACTTACGTCAACAGTTACTGCAAAATTTTAAGTACGACGTTTATGTCTTAGTCATTTTTATTTATTTATTGCAATTCAAAAATATTTATGTCATAATTTAATTACAGACAGGTTAATAATTATGTACGTGTAATTAAAAGGAATCATCTGTAAATAAAATACTGTTTAATAAATTAGGGTTTTCGTTACATTTATTTAATAAAATTTCATAAAATTCCGTTAAAATAATACTTAATTACTTGTATTTTTCTTCTGCCATATAATAATAAGCCATCTTTATTGAAAAAAATTCTACAATTAAACACTCAAAATAAAGTAACCGAAGACCATTACGTGCTACGCGCTTAATCCGTTAACGCCTGAATCATAGTTTTTCTCAATTTTTTGACATTAGGTGTTTATTCTACCCTAATATAATTATCAGAAATTATCGGAAATTATGATTATTACAAAACTTCATAATTAGTTTGTCAAAAATATGATGGTACAATATGGAACCGCGAGGCAGTTTACCGATGAAAAGAATTATATATTTAAACGATTTATTTTTTGGTATGGAACGATTTAAAGCAGTCCACACATAATCCGCATTGTATTTTTCATACATTGTTCTTTCTCTACTGGTGCAGAGGTCGCCAACACATCGTCGTTGCTTCTCTCCAGGTACTGGAATGACGTTATGGTGCAATCTATCAAATCGAATTTCGTTGCTGATTCTAGAATCAGAACCAGATGTGGTAAACGTACGACCGGGTCCTTTAGGAAAATTCCTGTCTTATTAAATAATTCTGAAAAACAGTGGAACTTGTAACATACATACGAAGGCTAAAGCTATTACACAAACCTCAGCTATGTTTCTTCTAGATTCTAACTGACTCATTGTTCGTTCAGTTTTTCTGTATAATTGCCAAGCATTCTGAACAGCAGCATCCAAAAAGTAAGTAAATATAGGTCTGTATCATTTTTTTGCTCTAATACCAATACGGTAGATGAAATAGTGGATAAAAGTCAGTTTAGAAGCATACAAGGAATTAAAGCAACATCTTATACCTACTTTGATATGTTTCCATCCATGAGATCCTCCCACCCATAAAGTTATTGTACTGCGCAAACACATCTGGCCTAGGCACAGACACAATCCTTCTTTCTTTCCTCGAAAATCTCTTTAACATTTTTAGTGGTTCTATTCCATGGCAGGTACTGACAACAGAGACCACGCTGTTATCCATCCACGTTATATATTGTATTCCACTTTCGTTTACCAATATGGAATCAAAACTCCCCCTTTGGTGCTTCATAAGTTATTTTTCGCATGCTACAGGATAGCCCGATGGAATGCGGTTAACTCTGATAGTACCTGATAACCAAGGTGGACTAAATCAAGAAATGAAGAAGGCCGATTTAGAAAGTTTTCTTATTTCATTTGACATTTTTAACTTATTTACATCAATTCCCGCCTCTGAAACCAAGATTATTGTGCATAATATACTAATTAACTCACATTTTAGTAACGATGCCATAAAAACTTTAATTTCGCTTTTCAGTTTCTGTAATAAAACAGTCTACGTATGAGAAATTCCTTAAACCTTATATTATTCTAAATATTTATAGACAACTTAAAAGGAAACATAATAAAAGATAATTTAATGTTTAGAAAACATATAAAAGTTTACTCCAGATACGCAGATAATATCCGTGTACCTTTTTATGGATCTCACCTTGACCTACAAGAATTTTCTTAACGCAGTACATAAAAATATTAAATTTACAGTTGAAATAAATAACAACTCAAAAAAAATTTCTGGACTTCAACAATTATATAATTAGTAAAAAATTTAAGTACAAAATATTCCGCAAAAGAACGAACACTGACCTTGATTTCAATTATATACATATATAAAATAAGCCCATGTCCCACAAATAATCATCATTTCACAGTTTTTTCTACAGAGTTTTCAATACCTTTAGCACCCAATGAATTTTATAATGAAATAGAAACTGTTTTGCCATAGCCCAAAAAAGTAATTCCCATTATCATTTAATTAATAAAATTCATCTTAAACGTCTCAAAAAATTTTCCATCAAAAAATTAACTACTCTCAACATTGATAAAAGCAA
This sequence comes from Phrixothrix hirtus, assembly GCA_024586415.1. Classification (NCBI taxonomy): domain Eukaryota; kingdom Metazoa; phylum Arthropoda; class Insecta; order Coleoptera; family Phengodidae; genus Phrixothrix; species Phrixothrix hirtus. The sequence goes on along the minus strand of JAHWXV010224558.1, from coordinate 938 downwards.
CAAACCTTATGTAGACACAATCTCATATTTACCACAATTCCCTGAAAACGTAGCCAAAATATTAAAAAAAATAAACTGTTAATAGCCTTAAAATCTGAATTTAAAGTGAATTTCATTACCAACATCTCCACGAACAAAACACACCCACTTTTAGCTTCAGAAACTTATTTATTATCCTGTAAAACCTGTCTTAAAATTAAAAACATTAACACAATTTATACAGGCCGTACCTGTAGAATATTTATCATGCGTTTTATTGAACACCTCAGAGTCAACGAGAAATTAAATAAAACTGTATCTTGTTCATTCTAACGGCTTTAAGTTCATCATTAAGTTTAGTTTTAGTTTTATTTTATAGCATTACTTTGTAAATTACTTTATTAAAAATGTCAACATGTAAATTATATCATACACATAAATTAACAATAGGAAATTAAGGTATTTATAAGAATACATATCACAGTACATATTAATATCGGAATCTAATTAGTTTTATTCAATTTTTAGATACATTTAACTTTTAATATACACTTATAATGTACACATTTAATTCTTGCTTCCGTTATAACCTTGCTGAAGAAGATGTACCTTTGATATTATTAATAACATTAATATTATCATAGGAAGATCATTGAAAACTTTCGAGTACAAAATTCAAGGAAATGAAAAGTTGAAAACACTGAACAAATCCGTATTTATATTTAATTAATAATTTATTTATTGTATTGGTCAACGCTATTATGTAAAACACTTTTATCAGTAAATAAATAATATAAATACAATTTATTTTTGCTATACTATGTAAGTAATACTTATGACGTATGAATCTTAGTTTTAAACTTAAGGGTGTTCTCCATTTTCGGGCTATAAAATTATGAGAGGATAGAAATCCATTCCATTTTTAAAAACTACACACTTTTATGACAAACAAAAGTTTT
>JAHWXV010224431.1:0-14629 GCA_024586415.1 Phrixothrix hirtus | reverse complement strand
CCGATTTCCAATTTACGACTTTCGCCCATATTCCGCCAGCGCATAGTTTATTTGGTGCAATTTCAGAATCTTTTATGTCGAGCAACGTCTATAAAAATAACGAGCCAAAATTAATTCATTTGTTTCTTCCAAATTCCCATCTCTCTGTTTCTATCACAAAAAACGTTTTTGTCCCAATAGAAAAAAAATCTGGCCATTATGATCCCAAAATGAAGACAGTGATTCCTGACAAGATACTATCGATTTTATGTCGTATACTTCTTTGCACTGTCAGTAACGTCATTAACGTAGTTGTGTCTATTTCTACTTAAAATTAACTTCCAAAATGCTCACTAAAGAAAAACGTATATATCTAGTTAAGTGCTATGGTATTGGAGAAGTGTCATACAGATAAGCCATTGATTTATTTAATCAAAAGTTTCCCAATACATCTGTATCATACGTAGCTTTACATAAACTTTTAAATAATTTGATTAAACTGGATCACTAATGGATTTAAAGAAAACGTAAGAAGTATGACGATAATGACACTGCCACCTTATTCGTATTGAATTCGGTGGAGAAAAAAAGGAAGTTGTCTTTGAGGAAACGCTCACGAGCGTTACGCTTCTCTAAAAATCTATTACAAGTAATTTACAAAGAAAATAAGATCGTGCCTTTTAAACCCACAGTAGCACATACACTTGAAGATGGAAATGATGCAAAAAGATTAAATTTTTGTTTATGGGTAGGAGACAAGTTAGTTGAAGATAGAACCTTTCACAGAAAAATTCACTTTACTGACAAATCAACAGTTTCAACTACCGGCCACGTTTCCTATCAGAATTCAAGACATTAGTAAATGTATGATGTGATATTTTCTATGGTGGCACTATTAATCCATATTTATATAACAAAATTTAACTCAACACATTTATTTGCATTTGATACAAACGTATGCATTGCCACAGTTGCACAACATTAACTCTTACCTTTCAGCTCTCGCTGGTTTTTTTGTGGTATTTACGTTATTTAAATTAATAAAACATCAATATGCTTTGAGAATTATATTAGCTACTTATAATATTTTAATTAAGAATTCAATTCAAATCATAAATCTTTAAAAACATCCTTTTATTTAAACATGGTCTGCCTTTTTATTAGACTATTTCAATGTACCCCGTAGAATATAAAATAATGCTATGTCCTAAATCTCATACAAGTGTAAAAGTTGTTTGCAGCTGCAAAAACATTACGTCAGCGTGCTGATACAATGTACTGAAGCTAGTTAGTTATCACATTTTTAAAGAGCTAAATATAGAACGTTAGGTTCATAAAAATATCATTCCGTAATAGTTAAAGCAAATAATGTACTTCATTAAAGCAGAAATAAATGCAGTACTTATCTGGGCAGTTGGATTAATGAATCTGGTAGGAGGTTTTATGACGCCAAGAAACGATTACGTGCAAAGTAACATGTGACAGGGAGCATTTCTGCAAGGAGTATAATCTCACCAACGCGGGGAGTTCTAATATAACCACGCTTAAATAAAGAAGTGTAAAAGCAGTTAGTGTTGTTCGGAGGTGTTTTTTATCTTTGTTTTAGGAAAAATACTGGGATTTCGTTAAATAATTTAAGGATCTGCTGGGTTTAGCGGTCTATAGGCAGAAAACACCGAATAATTGGGATTTGTCTTTTTAAACGAAATGACGGCCTATTACCAATGTGCATCTTTCTACCTGTAAGGGGTTATCGTTCCTAAAAATAGAAGGTTGATCCACTTCTCGAACACAAAGTAAACATCCTCCTGTAAGTGTTTTATACTTTCTTTCCTTTCTTCGCTTAACCTGATTTCGGCAAGAAAGTATTATACTTGTGCAGGTCTTTGCAATCATCTAAGGTTGTGCTGTCACCGCTAATCTACTTTTAACTGTGCAAAAGTAACGTAAATTTAATTAAACGACATACCGTTGTTTTATCTGAATAGTCCGGAAACATATTGCAGCCTTAAGATATTTACCGTAGCCGTAAATCAGAATTAATTCAGTAAAACATTTTATAATTTGAATTCTAACTAATTATGTAATTGCTTGTAAGACATATTTCTGTTAACGTTTTAATTATTAATTTTACCTGTAACATTATTTAATATACCCTGGGGTACCCATTTTAATTATGCGCTATTTTGACATTTCTTATCTGTACATATTGCTTTGACGCTAGCAAGAACCTAGAGCTAATTTTCTTTTAAAAATTGGTTTCTTTATTCCCAACTTTTCGACTGTAATAATTAGCTGAGTTTTGCGTTAAAAATTACTTATGAGCCTAGTTTTTCGTTAGCTAATGTTTGTTTGTTTATTTAAAATGTAAGTATGCCTCATCTCTTATTCTTTGATTTGAGTTTATATATATTTGTGTAATTTTGTGCGAACCAACGCTTAATATAAAGATGTTCTTCTGCTCCAAATTTTTCTTTTCATTTAATCAGATGCAACCTAGAGTGCTATTTTAGTTATACAGTGCGCGTGCAGAAGTGAATTAGTATTATGCACATTTAGTTAAAGTAATGGTCCTCTTATTTATTTTTGAGTTAAAGTTCCACTTGTTAATTAAATTATATACAGGGTGGTCCGTTTTGAAACCAGCCCTCAATTATTTTATTCAATGCACAGCACGCTTTCAATTTTACAAATAACATAATTAGTAATTGCATTTCCGTCAGCATTAGTTCTTTAAATTTCATATACAGTGTGATTTTAAGCGAATAAGCATCTTTAGCGTAAGAACCTTTCTTTCAGTTTTGAATCCCATTACTGCAGTACCGTTAGCGTATGTTTTCCGTTTTAAAAGGTAAGGTCAATTTATATCGTGACATACAGGGTTTTCTTCGAACATCACCTGTCTGCACTGGTCTTGAAAACAGTGGCGTCCATATTTACCGATTTAGACTTATTTTCCCGAAAATGTTTAGCTTTGCAGTAACGAAGAACCACAGCTCGCTCCACTGTGGCTTTGCCGGCCGATTTCGTCTTTTGACAGACCTAAGAAAAAACGTGTATTGGCAACAAAATGGATGCCTGTCGCACTCAACATTAATGATACTTAAAAAATTTCCCTGGGAAATGGATTGGTAAAAATGACCCGGTTTAGTGGCTTGCTATGTCAGCTGAGATTACGGCATTGGATTTTTTTTGTGGGGGGAGGTAGAACAAAAAGTGTATGATCATGATGTAGGACATAATTTAGATCAATTAAAACAAGCAATAACGGACGCCGTGGAGGAGATTAATGTGCCTGCTACGATACACAAAGTTTACAATGAATTTATTAAAAGAATAGAAAAGTGTGTACAAGTTAGAGGCCGCTCTATTGAATAGTGCCTGTTACATCAGCTTAAAGTTCTGAATTAATACTTATTCAGTTGTTTATTTTAAAAACTGATTGTTGTTTAGTTAAAAAATAAAAGTATCAGCAGCAATAATATTGAGTTTATAAATAAGTAAATGTCTGTAATCAAACCTAATTATGTTTTTGAATGTTTTAAGGAAGCACATTTTTTTATAAGGCATGCCTTTTTTCTATAAAATGCATATTAACAAAATTTTTCCTTTTTCCAACCCCATCCAGGGACACCCGGTATACTTTTGTTTACCTAACAGACTGTATATCCAAAAATATTTTAAAATTAACTGTATAATATTATAATCATACTATATTCTGACCAAACCGGTTAAGATGATGTTGAAAGTTTTTAGTAGTTCTTATCAATTTAAGGTGAATACCATCTATACAACTAAAGTAAAATTCATAAATACGCTGATAGCAATGAGTATAATATACAAAACCATTGTGATTTTCCTAAATTAATATTATTTTATTACAACATGTAAGTACATAAAAAAATTACAATTAACTTTTACTAATTACTAATCTATTTTAGATTGGAAATTTCTTTTTTAAATTTTTGTACTCTCAATATTTTTTATGATTAAGTAAATGTATTTGCTAAACGTCAAAGAACTACAATTAAGTACTCTCAATACTATTACCTCTATTATAAACTACAATCTAATAAATAGCTCCAAATGAAATAATAGCATTTAGTTCCAAATAATTAACCTATAACTTCAAAACCAACTATTAAAATTAATAATCAAGGTCAAAATTAATCGAACCATATATATTAGGTGGATATAATAAATTAATATATAAACCCGTAGTTCTTTTTTATATTAAACATGGTAGATACAGCTAAATCGGTTATATGATTTCTGTGCTGCATCTCTAAAATTAGAGCTGAAATCAGTACACCAACTACACCCAAGAATTATTTCAATTTTTGAGATACCCAAATGTATACTAGCAATACAATCTATGCATACTGAACAAGAACAAATGGTTGTCTATAGTTACAGAGATGGCTGTTTATAACAATGTTTTCGAACCAACGGTTTTATATTGAAATAAAACTTTTGTATGCTAGAGTAAGTGTGTATATAAGATTAATGCTATGGTAGCTCGTTTTCTGAGAAGTTAATGTAATGATATTATAAGAGTGGAAGAGATAGAGCTAAAAATAGTAAATATGAATGAAATACACAACTAACTTTAACAGAGTTTTATCTGGAAGAATATTTAGGTGTTACATTAGGAGTATGAATAATGAATGACCGGTGAAGCCGATATATATGGGGAAAGTGAAAGTAAATAAATATAGGAACGGGAAGAGAAAAAGTTAACTGAACCGGATGGAAAGAATTTGGTATAACTAATGGAAAAGAGCATGATGAGTAAACGGGCATCGTAGAAGCTAGAGATGCAGGTGAAAACACAATTTGTTGTTGGTTACCTAGTAGGCAGTATTGAATAATTTATTAAAATTACTTTATTACATACTTGATTTTACGTAATTTTTAGGTTTTAGTAAAGGCAACCAAGCCAATTCCAGACGTTATTATTTAAATAAGTCTGAGGGGGATACCCCTTTTCCCGGACACAATATATTTACTGTGCCGGCTCTCTTTACCTGTAGGGAAACTTTTATCTTTTACTTTGGGATTATTTACTTTTAATTTTGTGGGTCAGGCCAAAATTTTATTTATGATCAATGTTTGCACCATTAAGTAACAATCAAATGAGTTGTACACATTTATTTAAATTCAAATTAAAAACACAATAATACAAAAATTATGCAATCAGAATTCCCAAATACTAAAATAGGTTAAACTTCTACAACAGCTTTACAATAAATCCAATGACCTTTTTGGATAGATTACTTAAAGTTTTCTGCCTCCAAAACATAAACAAACAATTGAATAGACTTTCTATACAAAGGGAGGTAAACGATAAGTAGTAAAAGTTAAGTTTATATTTAAAATTAATTAATTTTATGATAAATGGTTTTTGTAAATTTAGTCTTTGCGTTGTTATAAAGACTGCATTAGATTCACAACTTTTAAAACATTCACTTACGTTCTAAGTTCTTGATTTGTCATTATATCATTCCAGCTTGTCAGACCTTACTGTTTATTTAAGAATATTGAGTAAATTAAGCAATATTTAGTACCATGTACGTTAATGATTGATATAATGTTAGTTAAACAAATATTCATTAAAATAACTCAGAAATCCATCTTATAAAATAAAGAATAAAGCTAAATTAAAAATCTATTTGAATACACCTTGTATTTTTACTTTTGAAATGTTGCAAAGTAATTTTAGTTAAAACTTCGTTCGTTTACGTGGGAAATTTTAGAAAATTGTGGGAATGTATGTAAGACCACGCGTCAAGTACAAACAAGGTTGAATCAGTTGGTTACGATGTATAACAGTTATGCATACAAGAAATTAACGGGCATGATACCATTTAAAGCTTAAGAAATAATTACCTGGGTTACATTTCAATATGCATAAGGCATCTTTCTCGGCGCCTTATTGACGTAGGTATGATCTAATCGGGGGGCGGGAGGAGGGGCGAATAGTCCCGTGAGAAAAGAATCTGAGGTGCGAGGACAGCAATAATCAGACAAAAAACGCTTGTGTTAGGCAGTGAAAAATTATTAGTGCTTGTTCGGGTGTGCCTTCTTTAGTTTTTCTTTTAGGAAAGTAATATAGACCTTTATTAAAGTTATAAAGTACCTGCCTGGCTTCAGACCTGTAGGCAGTAAATCCAAGTTAGTTTGGGATAAACCATTTAATATAAGAACGGCCAACATCCTACCCTTGGGGGTTATCTGTCCTAAAAATTAAGAGCTAGAAGCGCTTCTCGCTTCCATAGCGTTCTTCCACCTGTAGGTGTCTTATTTTTTCTTTTGATCTTTCTTCGTGTATTCCAATACTGGCTAAGAAGTGCTACCTTGCGCCAGCACGCATTTATCAACTTTCGTGCTCTCACCAACTGACCCAGTTTAGTTTATGCAAAATAACGTAAAGCTAGTTAAAGGACGTTACTCTCCGCTATATGTATATAAATATCGAGGAAATACATGAATTACGGGCTTCAAGTATCTGTAGCAGCGTAAAATCAGGATTGGCCTCGCAAGTATCGACGAACCGCACCTCTCTCCACTGTAGTTTCGCCGGCCGTCGTTAAACACTCATGATTTCTGCCACATGCGTTATTGCCAATTTAGCCTGTGGCAACTTATTTGAATAGACTTTTAGCTAGCGCAGTGTTTTTTGGAATTTACATGTTCAACATCGAAGAATCTTTCTTCAAGCTATCACGATTGATTAGTTCATTGCCGTGTTCAATGAGCTACACATGAATTTTCTTGCGTTGTTCTGGATTTTATTAACGTGGTGGCAAATAATGGCCATCTGTGGCGTTCCCTTTCTGCTGTTCAGTTGACCAATCAAAGTCTCCAATTCAAACTATTAGTTTGTATTTTTGGTGGTAGGAAGACGTTAAAGTTCAGTTACTTGGCAGCGTTCTGTTTTGAAACTTTCCTATGGATTCTACTTTTTGGGTCGTAGGTAAATGATACCGTAATTTCGGAGGCGGATTTGATTTTTTATATTCTATTACAACCGAAGACTTTTTCTTGTATAAATTTTTGCATAAAATTAGTTTGTGTCCCTTCGATTTTTAGATTGCTTTTTACACTATGGATTTTTATATCTCAGCCCAATGTTTATATCAGTACACTTTTTACTTTCTTAAACTTTATTTAATAGTCTGAGAAACTTCGTTTTAACTTAGGAATACTGTTAAGGTATTTTTATTTACAACAATTTTAGAAATTTGAAATAGGTGTTAGCTTATTTCAATTTTCTAATGTGAGAACAGAGTAATTTTTATTGTTAATTACGATGGTCTAACATGGTTGTGGAAGATTGCACGATTAGTTCAACAGATAATGATAGTCATAGGTATTTGTCCAGCCCTATAAAATTCTATAGAGGAGCACACAAGTTTTTTAAGAAAAATAACTTTGGGTTGTTTTCTTATTATGAACAAATACTAACAAGGGCATTTCTGCACCACAAAAATTCATCAGAACTTTTCTCTACGTATGCATTAATATCAACTATCAGCCAAATTAGGGAGAAATAAAAGATATTAATTTATTTAAATTTATTTGTACCCAACACCATACGTTTTGAATTAAAAAAGGGAATAAATAATGTATAGAAATTTCTTTCTTAATTTTTTTTATGATTTATGAAATATAAGTTTCTACGAACAAAATTTCAAATGTCTAGTTTTTAGAGGAAATAGGCGTTCTTGGACCCACTTATTTGTAAAATCATTTTTTTTAATTGATCTGCACGTATTGTATATACGTACAGGTATGAAAAATATAACTCAAAAACTAAACGTTGTAGAAAAATAATATTTTCAATACATTTATAGTACTCGCATGCGAAATTAGGATTTTCGTCTGAATTGGGTAACCGGAAGGGTCAAGTGATCTTGTGATTTTTAAGTTTTTTTATGATTTTCTCGATAAACAGTCTACATTTCTCAGGATTAGAGTAAAGTAGAATACTTTTACGTGAAGAAGTTGGTATTTCTGGACAATTAAGTGTATTGTTTAGTTGGCGGCATATCTCAGATTTCAGTAGGATTCTGCACGTCAGTAACCTGGATTAATGGCACTGAAATTATAATTTTAGAAATAAATATAAATTAAAATTATTTAAAAACAAAATAATTTTAAGGCTTTTTGAATTATTCAATACGAAAGTTATATTTAAACCCATATATTGTTTATGTTCCTAAATTAACTTAAAATTTAATTTTATCTATTAAATTTTATGTTAGATTTGTAAGGAATTAATTGCTTAACTATTATTGTTAAGTTAAAATTAAATAAGAAACAATATCATGTGTTGTTAACCCTAGATTTTTAATTATATATGGTAGAAATAAGCGTTCTATTATTATTAAAGGGGTAATCAGAAAATGTTATGCAGAAGTATTCAATTATGAATTCAAAACCTGAGTTTCAGCAAATGTAAATAGTAGTAATTGAAACTATACTTACACGCTACAGACCAGAATTTATTAACTCATAGTGATATATGTCAATATTTGGGAAGTTGTTAAAAGCTTGTTAGCTTGTTAAAAACAAGTATAACCTAAATACTCATGTGAGTTTAATTATCTTATTGTTTTGAGAATTTTTAATTCATTTTATTTTCAATTATTACTTCTTTGTAAAAATGGCTAACTTCTATTTCCTATTTAATTTCTGTTTAAATTCTGTGAAACGACTTTAGTTCTTAGTTTATTCGTATTTTAATTAATGTTAGACAAAATTTCATAATATATCTATTACTTCCAAAGGAATTAATCTTGACATGATGAAATCTATCAATTAATACTCTGAAATTTATTATCCCAAGGTTTATTAGCATCATCTGTAACATTTCTAATTATAAATTACTTTATTAATTAAAAGCCCCTCTATGTTTAATGGTATGTTGTATAAAATGGAGAGTTATTTAATATAGCACCGTTTTGAAGAAATAATTTTAATTACAGTACATAATTTTAAAAATTGTGTTTTTGGACTTATATAAGATTATACCTAGGGTCTTCATTAATATCATAAATCTAATATAATTTTTTTAAGTAAATACATTTTTTCAGGTTTATAAAGCATACCAAGAATAATTTTTGGCATTAGTATAACTTTGCAATTCATAATGTGTATTAAATAATGTGTCATCGTTACTCTAATTAATAAACATTGAATTTGATAAAATAAATCCTTTATCTTGATTAATTATATAAATCTAACTCATTACTAGCCTAAATTACTAACGCTAGGAACAATCTGAATAAATTAAGCAGCTTAAACGTAGGTTTGAATCTAGTACATACTTTTAAATTAAACTCCGTAGGGTAATTCCGAAATTTCCATTTACTTTACTTTACTATTTCAGTACTTAGATAGGTATCCTGTATAATAAACAGGTATATTTGAATTGCAATAATGATAATAACGTTTAGGTAGGTATGATAGATTAACGCTTGAACATTCTATGCATATATGTATGTATGCATGCATTAGCGGTAATTGGCACAGAAATATTTCAAATGCGAATTGGAAGTTCCGTGTTTACTTTTTGAATAAAATAATTCTAGATTCTGATTATAATAAAATCGCCGTAAATTCATCGAAATGATGAACTATTTGCTTCTAAAGCAATTTATAATTAGAGTGGTAATTTTACTACAATATACATTCATACTTGGCTTATTGCTATATGTACGAGTGCGATATCTACTGAATTACCCAATACAGCGCCGGATTTTAACTTATAATCGGTACTGTTCTGAAAGTAAAATGCTCTAGAGAAGAAATTAAACGATAATCATTAGAAAATTAAAATAAGTTAACACCTATTTCAAATTTTCTAAAATTATTGTAAATAGAAATAACCTAACGTTATTTGTAAGTTTAAAACGAAGTTTTTCAGACTATTAAATAAATATTTAATGAAGTTAAAATTATGTACCATTATAAAACCGTGGGTTTTGAATATAAAATCGATAGTGTAAAAATAAACTAAAAATCGTAGGGACGCAAACTACAAACTAGTAGTAAAATATAAAAGCTCAAAGAAGCCTCCGAAATTACGGTATCCTTACCAAAGTTGACCAAGCTATAAAATTCAGGGACGGTTGCGAAACAGGACGAAAACATATAACGAGTCTGCGACGGCCTTCCATCACCAACACGAAACCAACAGTTTGAAATTTAAGACCTTTAATTGGTTAACTTAACAGCGGAAAGCGAAGGACAAAAAGTTATAAAAAGCAGATCAACACAAGAAAATCTTATCTTATTTTGGGAGAACACCATGATACATTAAACAAGTGTGACTGCCCCAAGAGAAGATCCTAAGATCCTTTGTCGTAATTATGTAAATTCCACAAAACACTTTTCTTGCTACAGTGATACTCAAGTAATTGAAACTCATTTCTTCTGATTAGTAGCCCGCAGAAAAAATAAAAGTTTACGGAAGATGAACGTCAAAGAGATTATAAAGTTCAGGTTTTATAAACTGAAAGTTTTAAGCGAGTTTATGTGAAACGCGCAACAAATAAGGAAGTCAGAGCTGGAAGATTCAACAATTGGTTTGGAAACAAAAAACATCTTAAATCCTAACTATAATTTAAGGAAATAACCACAAGAAAGGTATATTATCAAAATCACAAGTTACAATTTACAAAGTAAGTGAATGTTTTGAAGTTTTAACACTATAATTTTTTAACGGAAGCACAACCTAAGTTCACGAAAAATCATTCAGCATAAAATTATTTTAATTTAAATCTAACTAAAGATTTTTCTACCTGTAGTGTGAATCCTTTAGTACACAGTGATTCAATTGCTATTTACATTGGACAGACGAAGCTCTAAGGGATGCAACCTAACGAATTATTAGATTTTGTTGTATAACTGCTTATAGACATTTTTATTCAAATTGTAGAATTAACAATTTGGTTGCTTAATATTTACATTTTTGTTTTTTATTTGAAATTAAATAAATATATAGAACTTAGTGGGATTTGTTACTTAATGGTATATAAACATATGTCGTGAATAAATTTTAGTGTGGTCCACAAAATTTTAACTTAAATATTAAAACTGAAATTTACAAATTTACATCCAGGTAAGACACAGTCAATTTATTGTTCGGATAAAGAGGGTATTTCTCTCAGGCTTATTTTGAATAATAAAGTCTGGAAATAGCTTGGTTGCCTTCACTAAAAGCTTTTAAAGTTACGCAATACAGTAATTTAATAAATTTCTCGACACTGCCAAATTGGTAACCAACGATATCATGATCTAACTACTGTATTCCAGTGCTACTTAGTTTTAGAGATTGTACCACTTCTTTTGTATACCCAAATCGAGCTCATTATATCTTATTAGAGCAATAGAAGCATTGGTTTCAAAATATATGAGAGGTGTAGTGTTTTGGACCTTCCAAAGGCATTATATTTTCTTGCCTTTAAAGGTAATAAAATTTCACCGTAAGTCACAGTAGATTACTTGGGCATCCAAAAAGTTAAATATTCACATTTTGGTAAAGTTGAAACCACATTTGAAATGATAAATTGACGGGTCAAAAAAAGAACCGTGGAATTAGAATTAAATACAAATCTATAGGCGAGTCTTTAAAGCACGCGCAACGAGTTTAAGGGCACGATACGCAGAGGAATGCCCTTAATGGCGCAAGTGATTTAGATACATTTATACACGTGTATCATACACTATTTTTTAATATACGTACATAATTTTTGAGAAATAGGAGAAATAAAACTAAATATTAAAATAAAATCAAAATCAGTTTCTATTTGGAACCAGCTACCGAATATTTTCGCATATAGCAGCATGTAGATAGCAACTGTTGTTTAAAGGCTTGTTTAATAGCTATTTAAAAATGATTACAAATTATATAAAAGTTTCATCTGAAATATAATTTCAAATAATCGAAATTTTACATTTAACATTTATACGAAACAGCTCCGTCTGTTCTAATATCCAAATTACCTAAGTATATTAATTATTCCAATTAAATTTTTTGGATTTGATCAACCAATAATAATAAGTAAAATAACTATTATTTTTGGATAATAGTTTATTTAACTAAAATTCTCTTTATATTCAACAATACATGACGTCTAAAACGAATACACGTATATATTTTATTTTTTATTATACCTGCATAATTATTTACAAAATAAGAAATAAAGTTAAACATTAAATTTGAATTAAATTCACATTGTATTTAAAACAAGTTACCTTACATTTTCACAAATAGTGGTATGTCGATAGCAACGTGTAAATAACGCTACCTATTCAAGCTGTTATATAGTAACCTTTAATGCACAGCGTGTTATAAAGGGCTTTAATGCACGCTGTTAAGGTGTATAAACAAGAAACAAAACAATACCTACAAACGAACGAAATTAGGCACGGGAAAATCATTTTAAAACAAATGAAGGAGTTACTCGAAACTCCCGAAAGTTTATCCAAAAAAATACCATACAGACACTGGAATCTATATAACTACATAACTAGTTCATACATCATAAATAACATATTCTATATAAATATATTGATTTTTACAGCCGTTTTTAATAAAATCGCCAAAAATTTAAATATCGCAAGAATAAAGTGGACCATCTGGTCATTTGATTTGAACAAAATTCTTGTTGCCTCATATACAGAAGATACTCGTAGAAAACTTGAATATAGTTTTTGATTCTCATATGATGATTTGTTTTTAAGATATGTTATTCACAACTAATCTTCCAAGTACGTCCGGTTGCTCGCTATTCAAAAATTTATTAGAGGAGCTCCTTGGACAATAGAAAACTAAATTAAGTAGCTTATAAATATGCTATGAATAAAAAAAAATGTTATAGCCGATTTCAAGAAAACGTGAAAATGAAGAATTCGGAAAATATCTAAAAATGACAAGATTAAAGTGGTACTTCCGATTATTCGATTTTAACCAAATTTTTGATTTTATATACACACACGATTATTATCACAACTATAAATTTCCATTTAGCTAGTGTGATTAGTTTCATAGTAATATTATTCGGAGTTAACGGTCCAAGTACTTCCGGTTTCTTGATTTACCGAAATTGGTAGTTACCTTGATTACATGAAAATGTCTTAATTTTTAAGAAATAAAGTGAATTTTTAAAAAATTGTTATAGTCTAATGCAAGAAAATCTTGAAAAACGAATAATTCTGAAAATATCCAAAAATTACCGAAATAAAGTGCTACTTCCGGCTATTTGATTCTACCAAAATTCGTGATTTAGCATACTAAGGCAATTACATCCCCAAATATAAATTTATATTTAGCTAAGACTTTTAAATTCATAGATATTTTATTCACAGTTTATAAGTACAAACTCAAATTTAAAATTTCGTTTTTATTATGTTCACAGGCACAAGCACCCGCACGCGTACAGGTACGAGCCCACGCACTCGTAAGAGCACAGCACGCTTGCGTGTACGCGCACGCGTCCACACCCACTCCACTCATACACACACGGCCACGCACGCAAACGCGTAGACACACAAGGGTGCATAAGCTTGCAAAAGCACGCGCGCGCCCGCGGACGTCGGCGCGGACGCGGAGACGCGCAGGCTCACGCACATGAACACACGCACGCACCTGCCCACACGTGCACGCACACACCCACGCTAAAACCAACTCCAATGCACACGCATATGCACACACACACAGATGTATACACGCGCCCGCGATCGCGCACTGCACGCACACGCACACGCGCATCGCACATACACACGTGTACTCAAACACGCTTTCTCACGCACGCATGCGGGGATACGCATGCGGGGATACGCAAGCGGGGATACGCATGCGCGCGCACAGCCGCACGCGGATGCAGATGCAGATACCGACATGGATGCCGAACCACGCGCACTCGCAAACCGCGCTCGCACTCCTATGAGGACCCGTCAGCGTCCACGCATACGCAAATGCACACATGCATTCAAGCACACAAGCACTAATTTAAGCACGCACGTACGTGTGCACGCACGCACGCGCGTACGCATGCACGTACGCACAACCACGGTCATGCATACGCACACGCGCATGCCAATAGTAAATGCGCACACGCACACGCGCGCTTATATACGCGCGCATGCTCGCATGCTCCAACATTCACGCGTACACACCCATCCGTTCCCGCGCACGCGTGTTGCAACTGCAAGTCTGCGCGCGTGCCTCCACCGCCTCCCTCCCCACACGTGCATGCACACGTACATCCACACGCACACGCACGCAACCACGCATGTACACGCGTATACACCTCGCCACGCACTTACACACGCACTCCCGCAGGTGCGCACGCACGCACGTAAAAAAATAATTTTCGTACTCTGGGTACCCGAAAACGTACATTTCCACTAAAATTTTGGGATTAAAGATTTTGATCGAAAACAATACTTTGTAACGGATATTTATTCCGTCACTATTTTACAATAATATTTAGTATGGATTACACTTATGAGATTGTTTACACTTAAGATAGAATGGAATTGTGTAGTAAAATAAGTAATAGAGTCTATGAATAAACTTAATTGATCACTTAACACGTATCACTAAGGATAGATTAATTATTATAAAGAAAATGAACTA
>JAHWXV010224326.1:0-13971 GCA_024586415.1 Phrixothrix hirtus | reverse complement strand
ATATATGGTCGAGTTGACCAACGAAACGAATTACTACTTATCTTACTTTGTGTTAAATTTGTCTTTTCAGGTTGCGGAAGTGAATAAAATATTTCTTTAGCGATTCAGTGTAAGTTATTAATTTCGCTTTTGTTTCTTTTATGACGAGGAACCAAGAACATATGTGGAAGATACTAAATCGATAGCAAGTGCTCCGGTTTCGCGCAGGCCGTTGTTACAATCGACCCTACGAGAGTGTGGCGCCCTTCTGAACTTAATCACCATTTTCTTTTTCGACTATTTCGATGAACTTTCCCGGAAGGTAAGTGTAAGTGAAAGGCAGAGGAACAATAGCACCCAACCACCCACCCCTACTCTGCCGACCGTATCTGAGCTAGCGGACAATAGTATTTATTGCCGTTTCGGTATATTAAAATCCGAAATAACAGTGATAAACTGAAGTTCGTAGAGAACTTCATAGTAGCAAATTATCACGCGAAAGAACAATGCGTGATTGCTCAACGAATAGATCAATGATAGAAACTCGGAAAAGGTGTTGAAAAGCCAATCGTTTCCTTGCGAAGGAATAATTGATGTTAAGATCTATTGGAAAGAGTATCTACAAAAAGCTGCTAATGTTTATTAGAAAACAAATATATTTAACAAATTTTTATGCGCCGAACATTTTGACTAGTGCTTACAAGTGCTATAAAAGTATATAGCCCAACCTTTAAAGCACGCATAGCAGAGTGACCACACCGTTACAAGTTATTTAAATGCACTTAATAGAGTTGTGTTGTACGACGTTTTTTATTATACCTGCATAATTGTTTATGAAATAAGAGAAATAAGATTAAACATTAGCATACAATCAAAGTCACTTTTTGTTTGAAACACACTACCTGATGTCACAAATACTAGTTTGTGAATGATAATTATAGTTTGTATGCTGTGAATAAATACATATTGAAGACGTTACCTAGTAACCTTCAAATCACGGCTTGTTTTAAAGGACTTTTTGTACATGCTGCTAAGTTGTGCAAACAACGATTATGATGTAGGTATAATAAAAAATATAATATGAAGCGTGAAATCTAAAATTCGTTGTTTTTCTAACTGACTTTTAAATAAATATTTTAAACTTATAAAATTGCATTTTTGCGCTTTTTATTTCAAAATATAACACAAATGTTCAAAACTAAAGGCAAATTTTATTCAACATCAGATAGGAAATGCTGTTCATATTACTTTACCGTAAAATATAAATTTACATCTACAGTTGTAAAGCAGATAATGCATACTCGTGATACTACTCATAGATCAACCATATATTTTAAAATTTCATTACTCACCAACAAGGAAAAGAATTTTTTAAAAGTGTGTTACTATCGTTGTTAAATCGACAAAATATTAATGAGAATTAAACCGTATATAGTTAATACTTAATAAAGGAGTAATTTTTTGTGTATAAAACCTTGCTTGACTCGAGTGATGTGAAACTTGTCTCCGTCTTGTGTTGTAAAATTCATCCTCATGAATAAATAACTTATATTATGTGCTCCTTAAACACTATACTTTAAATAAACCAGGTTATGTTATTATTTTATTACACATTACCCAGAGTTCAATTCTTTCGTGTATGGTACCTTAGACCATTTATAGATTCACTAGAATTATAGACATGCGTTTAGCCTAGATCCAACTTTTTCATTTTCTACAGTTTCTGTATATGAAGATCAAAAGGATGATGCAATATTTTATATCTAAAATATGGGCCAATTGTTATAGAATTACAAATTTCAACTTTTCCAAAACGATACTTGACGATTCGTGCTGCCTTAATTTTTTAGCTTTGCAAAATATAAGCGTTATATAAAAGTACGAAAATAAACTGAAAGAATAAGCAAACAGAAAAGATACAATCTGTAATTAGTAAGCTCGAAATAAAAATTAAATTCCAAAATTCCTATTCAAATTTTCTTGAAAACATTTGTTCATGAACTACACTAACAAAGTAACCTGTACATGCACTTTAGAACAAAAGAAATCGTAAATTATTTTCAGTGCGGTAGCACGCACTCTAATAACCGAACTGTTGTTTGCGTAAGCAAAGGAATTGCACTTGTAAGATTATCTAGCTTTCGTGTTTTACGCCTAGTATCGCAAATGTCAAATAAAAACAAGATTCGTGCTTTAAAACATTTACAGGAAGATTATTGTTTTAATAAATTAAAATTACTTTTTTACATACAATAAAAATTTACTTTTTTGTATAAAATCGCCTTTTACGTATGAAAAATAATTGAAAATGAGACAGATTATAATAAATAATATCAAAATTTTGTGTAATGATATTAGTAGAAAATTGTTTGAGACAGATTATAATAAATAATATCAAAATTTTGTGTAATGATATTAGTAGAAAATTGTTTGAGAACGCGTTTTATCAAAACTAATAATCATTCCAACTATTATTAATGTAGTGGTTATTAGAAGAAATGTCATTAACAAACGTTCTTAATTAATTATAAAGAGTTTTTTTGACGATATTGACTTATTCTAACCTATATAAGTGAAGACATTATTATTTAAATTTTTAAATTCCGTTATATATATTTTATTAAGGAATTTTATAGAGCATTTAATTCCGTTTTCAAATATTGCTTACCTTAATATATTTAAATAAGAATTTTTAAAAAATAAACTAGAAAATGTTTTTATCTAATTGACTGACTTTAAAGGCAATATTGCGTTCTTTGAGACAAAAGAGAATATCTTATAAATACGAATTTTTTATTTTAACTGTAATTTTCCACCAAAAAAATTGTAATAATGAAAAACATATTAAATAAAGAGAACAGGTAGATATTATCTACAGAGGACATAAATTAAATTATTAAATTCAACATAAAACCGAGTAAAGAAAACTTGAAACATTATTACTTTAACTTGCCCTATATGAAACATAAGTAAAAGAGAAAGTATTGTTTTCGGCCAAAATTTTCGATACGAAGTTTTAGTGCAATTACACGTTTTCGGGTCCCCCGGGTACGAAAATCATGGTTTTGGAAATTGATGAGTGTGTGTCTGTGTGCGTGAGTACGTGTGTGCGTGTGTGCGTGTGTGCGTGTGTGCGTGCGTGCGCGTGTATGTGTGTTTCTGTGTGTACGTATGTGGGTGTGTTTGTATGTGTGTGTGTTTGTACGTGTGTGTGTGTGTGTGTGTGTGTTTGTGTGTGCGCAACCGTGTGTGTGTTTGTGCGTGTGTGTTTGTGCGTGTGTGTGTGCGTGTGCGTGTTTGTGTGTGTGTGTGTGTGAGTGTGTGTGTGTGTGTATGAGTGTGCGAGTGTGTGTGTGCGTGTGTGTGAGTGTGTTTGTGTGTGTGGGTGTGTGTTTGTGCGTGTATGTCTGTGTATGTGTGTGTGTACGTGTGTGTGTTTGTGCGTGCGTGGGTGCGCGTGTGCGTCTGCGTGTGCGTGGGCGTGGGTGTGTGGGTGTTTGTGTGTGTGTGTGCGTTTGTGTGTGTATATGTGTGTATGTGTGTGTGTATGGGCTCGCGCGCGTGAATGTATGGGTGGGTGGGTATCTGGGTGCGTAGGTACGTGCGTGTGCGCGCACGTGCGTACGTGCGTGCTTGCACGAGTGGGTACGTACATGCGTGCATGTGTGTGTGCCTATGAACGCCACAACTTGAAAACGAAAAGATACATAAACCAAATTGCATATTTGAGTTTCTATCCGTCGTGGCATGCGAATGCAACAATTATATTCTTGCGCTATTTTGTTTTTTTGTGATATTCTGGAAATCGGCTTTAACGTTATTATATTACCTACATATTTAAAGCTTTTCTATATAGTCTAGGCGGTTGTTTGTAATTTTTAGAAATTCTCAGAATTTTTCTTTTTCGCGGTTTTCTTGAAGTGGGCTCGAATTTGTTTTTTAAATTTATTACATTTCTTAGCTACTTAATTTAGTTTTACATTAACCAAGGGGTTCTCTAATACATTTTGGAAAATTGAGTAACCGGAATTACTTGGAGTATTAGTTGTGAACAACATATCGCAAAAATAAATCATTGTATGAAATTAAAAAATTATATTTAACTTTTCTCTCTTCCGCACATGGGAAGGCAATAATTTAGTTAAAATGGACTAAACCGAAGTGTAACTTTATTTCCGCGATGTTTAAGTTTTTTGCAATTTTCTCGAAAACGCCTATAACAATTTTTTTAAAATTTGCTACATTTCTTATGTCTTTGAGTTACTTCACGTGAAATTAGAGGTTTTCCTAAAAAAATACGTTGAAGCAAGTTATCAGAGAAAATCTTTTGGTTTAAGCAGTGTTTTGCGTGTCCAGTAACGTAGATGGGTGGTCGTTCAAATTATCGTTTCCAAAATAAACATAAATAATATTTTAATCGTTTGTGGACATTTACGTAAGAGAAAGTGGTTTGTTGTCTCACAATAGATTTGTTGTAGTTTGTTTCGCGCTAGAACAACTAAATCTATCAAATTCCAGTCTCGAAACAAGAGAATATAAGAATATTTAATTTGGAACAACATATGACTTTCTCTTACTTATTTAAAATTTAAGGATAATGAGTAAGTTTACAATAATTCGATCAAGTAAAATAATGTATCTTTATCAATTACGCAAAGGCAGAGCATCTTATACAGATAATTTCTTATAATTGATATAGATTTAATAAAAATAGTTGATATGATGCTAACCAACAAAAATTCAATGATCAAAAAAATTTACGTAACATTTTGTACTCAAACGACTTGCAAATATATTCCAAATATTCGAATACCGAGGATGACTAATTTAGGATCTCTGAAAAATTTATAAGTCATACAGCTGGTAGTATAAATATTTTAAGTGATAGTTGTTAGATAAATAGATGTATTGTGTCTTGGAAAGTAGTTGTGGTTAAGAAATGAAGTCTTAAATTATTTGAGTTTAAAGTTGTCTTTAAATACGACAAAAAGAATTTATTTAATGTAGAATAACCGAAAGTGCCGATATCTCTATTGCTTATGATTTTTTTTTATTTAATCTGTAATATTATTTAGTGTTTCATTTCAATATATCGGATCCACATCGGGAACAATTAAGCGAATTTAGTGACCTGAGGTATACTCATAAGATTAGGTATGGGTTATTGTTATAGTTGGAATATTATTGTTAAAGATCATATTATATGGATTAAAATTTTGTATTAAATTAGTTTTGTTACGAGAATATAGCGTGTAGTAATTATAGACGCTAACATGTATTACTGCTTACAGTTAGTGTGACGTTATGGTTTTGTTTACTTTCGTCGCAGTAGAAAACTTATTTGCATTTTGCTTGTCCAGGTAGTCGTTGTGATGGGTGGGTTCATTCGAAATGTATCGATCATATCTAGCTAAATTAGATCATAAATAACAAGACAATAAACCTTCAGAAATCACATATTGTTCTAATAGAAATCACTGAATGATTAATTACAGGGCAAAAAAATGTACAACATAATAATAAAGGGTTTAAATAATTATACGAGTATTATCTAGGCATCTAATTCTAAAACGAATATGTACAAAGTAACATCAATGAAACGGAGTGATTGCTTAAACGTTGTTTGCATGTACAACAGTGACAACTAGTATTAATCTTTACCACGCCAACTTCAATTAACAAATATATTTCGCTATTACTGATGGCACTTAGATTCCTTTAGCTAATATCAACTTTAATAATGGTCGGATGACATAACTGAGTTATTGTCAATGAAATTAATTAGCACTTCTCTTGAGAAGGTTTATTATCAAAGGTAATTAATTTCTGGAAGCCTTAAACAAATGCTGCATTATGTAACGCATTATCTTCTATCTTAATTTGTTCTATAAGGCCATCTTCCTCAAGACGAAATTAAATTGCCAGATTATGTAATGCAATGCCGGAATATATAATTTTTGCTGCTTTAACAGGAGAATACATTAATGCTCTAGTTTGTGTGAGGCATCGAAATCTCATCTTTATCGGTCTCATACAATGTTCTACAGTATTTCTTATGCAACGTTGATGTTGATTAAGCCTTTTTTCAGGCCTTCCTGCATTCGCATTGGCAACAGAAGTCAACAGATATGGCACCAATGGATAACCAGCATCATCGATAAAAAAAGACTTCAATTTTTAAGGTATACTCAATTATTTACTTTAGAAAGTAAAATTAAACTGCGGATATTATTTTGATATTGAGTAATAAGGTATCGTCTTATGGAAGAGCTGTCCCAAATTGCCGAATCATGGCTTGACCTTGGATATCGTGCTTTGGCAAATGAAATCATAAGATCAGCATCACAAATTTAATCAAATATCAAAATGTTATAGTAGGTATTACTTATTAGTCTTAATATTAATAAAGAACATACAATTTGTACATTTATACTATAAAATCCTTTACGATTGAAAGATACTGCTGCCGGATGATCCTCATTATTAAATGGTGGGGCTATTATGGCAGTATGGGTTCTACCTATACAACCGATTATTCCACCAACATTGAATTTTTTGCAAAGATATATAAATATAGCAATACAAATCTAAGGAAGCTAGTATATAATTAGTTAAGATTTAATACCAAATCGATTTCTGGTATGCATATCAGTAGCAACAGATTATCACAGCATTACACATATAAATATAGGTACTCAATACTTACACCTTTGTCGTACGGTAGCTTATTCTTCATGTCTTACAGGGACTTTTATGAATTGCTGCATTAAGTTATTAATAAATTCATTTACAACTGCCTCTCGCAAACACTTACAGATGACTGGCATAAACCTAAATTGAAGTGGTGTCCAGTATTTGTTTGGTAACATCCACGAGAAAAGAAATATATTGTTGCTAACACCTTTAAAATGAAACAAATTATCATACTTTAATACATTCATATGTATGTATGTATAAAGTAGTAGTTCTATCTTGTATATACTTACCTTTAAATGTTTAGGAATGACCGTAGAGCGTCTACATTTTAATAAATGAGGTCGTACCATTTCGATTATAGTATGAGCCATATCCTTAGAAAATCTAAATAATGTTCTAGAAATAAGGTTAGGCAATTAAAATGGATTATTGTGGTAGCTAATCCTTGTTCTTCCTAAACTTAAATTATCTCTACAAATTATTAAATTATTGTAGTTATTTCTACCTATTAGTCTGAATACTTACATATCGTCTATATTTTCTATTCCATTTAATAAAATTTTGTCAACTATTAATCTGAAAGCTATAATTTTCATTAAAACCTTGTTTTAGACAAATTAGCTACATTTTTACGTGTTTAGCGACTACTACATTTGAGTTGCTAAAATTTCAAATTTTTAAGACGAGGGTTTACGTCCATCGCTAATTTTTCGGGTCTAAATGGTAGATAATTGTTCATGTTGTAGCTAAAATTCCGGAATAGCTCTGATGTCGCTTTACAAGTAGTCGATTGTTAAAATGTAAACGAGCTCGCTTATATTAGCGATGTGTTAGATGACATCGCTAAATATGCTGATTACCTAGGTACACGTATAAAACTTACATATTCTCAATTTTTCGTATTTCACGGAAACCATTTTATTAATAACTAAACATAACGCCATAATGTAGTTAAATACCTGTTCATACGACTAATGACTCCTTAATTGGTGTCGCAAAGAAATACAATAGTTAAAGACAACGGTTGACAATGATCGCTAATTATATTTAATGACGTCGCTTATATTAGCGGTGTGTTAGATGCCACCACCGCTTATTATCTACAAATACAATATTTATAGTTTGTTCAATGCTACTGGATTTATAAACATCTGTACAGGGTGTTTCAGATAATATTGCATTCATTTTACGGGCTATAAGTAGACCCTACAGACACCTCAATAAACGTAAAATTTAAAAAAATACGTATACAAAAAGTACTTTTTTTCTAATTATGTACAAGGAGCCGCATATAGTTGTATTCAGACTAAAACTGTTAAATAATTCATAAAATTATAACTGACCTACCTAACAGTATCAATTTACAATAACATACACTTTTACAGCTGTAGCAGGTGCATTGCGATTTGTGTACTACAATAAATAACGGAATAAGGGGATTGCCCTTTCACACAATTGAAAGAATTTAGAAGTAATGTATACAATTTTTTTAACAATTTCGAAAAAGTTATTTATGAATAACCGATAATAATAAAAATTAGGTTTAGTCATGCATCGTTCTAAAAAATGTGTTTAAATGTAAAGACAGCTTAAGTAGTTATTTATTGACATTTTTTAATTTTACACCTAAAAATAGATTTTCATTTCTGAAATTGCTTAAAATAAAAATTCTTTAAACACTTTGACACGTTTTAGATTTTTTTACATGATTTTGAAACAGTATTCAGAGGAATCGTACAATAACTTACCTAATTCGATTTAGAATAATCAAACATGGTTTTATATGATGTTTCAAAAGCTAAATGGTCAATTAGATTGTCGTAAAAATTTCAGTTACATTACAAATTTATTTAGTATCATTTTTGTGAAATTGCCTTCAAAATTACAAATAGTTTTGACTGTTTTAAAATTCTCTGTAAGTACTTCATTACTACAGACCTGTGCACAATTTTATTAACCAAAAAGCACCAATCAGTCAACACGGTGTAAATGGGTACAATTTGCGATTTAGTTTTTATATTAATACACCGGTTAGACAACGAAGTGCATCTAGTACCTGACGTAAATTGGCATAATTTTGTTGATCAAAATATGTTCTTCGAAAGTTAAAATAAACACGTACAATTCTACTCTACTGCGGAAATGTTTATTTAATAAGAAATATTTATTGGATTACATTTGTGTAATTGAAAGCATGTACATAGTTGATTCGTCTATATTAAAAAAAAAAGAAATATTTAGTATTCATATTGATTTTAATTTTACGCTCATTGGGGGCTTGCTTTCATCCCTAAAAAGAAATGGCATATTATCTGAAACACCCTGTATACATAATTAATTATTTTAGTTATTAATGTTTCCCATACTTCGTGAATTTTTAAAGTCTTTTAGATTGTCTTTCTTGAATTAATTAATTATAAATAACGTGAAAACACGCGAAACTGTATCAGTTCCTAAAATCGCGATTTTTATCTTAAATGAGGGGCTACTTTTACATTAGTTATATCTATAAGTTATATTTTCATGTGAACTTGCCCGCTGCGATAAGCTACTGATTTTTGTGCAAGAAACAGGGTGTTAGTATGGAAAAGAGCCACAATAGATTAATAAAGGTGACGTAAAAAAAATTTAATAAACTCATGTGCATTTAGCTTTAAGATTTAGACGAGAAGATAACTTAGCAGAAGAAAAGGTCAAATAGAACAGGTTTGTTGAGAATTAGCATAAATTTAGATAAGGAGGAAACTCAAATGTATTTTTAATGGAATATGATTATAGTCTCCATTAGAAAATATTTCAAATAAATTAATGTCCTTCTATTTAAATCTACGATATCCTATTGGAAATTAAAATATTTGCTTTCATATAAACATTTTTAATTTTGTTATTTTTGTTTAGAAATATCTCATTGAGATATGCAGGTATGTGCATTTGAAACTAACCAGATGTTTTTATTATAGACAAAACATCTTTATTATAAGAATGGTAATAATTTTTCTTTGCAATATTTGTTTAAGTGAATTGTTTTTATTAACATAAAACATACATCATTTTCTGTTAGGAATTTACCCTGGAACACTACTGCACCTAAAATTTACGTACATGTGCCATGATTTTAATCATCCCACCACACTACTTCGCTCTACATGCCTACTCGCCCAGGAGTGCTTTAACTGATGGGTGTTCATTACGCCTCCAAGGTGTATAGGTGACTTAGCGTCTATTTGCTGTAGTGCTTGTGTATATTGAATTGGAATTTAACAGAACTCTCGAATATGATGCAATTCTTCAATTACTTGACGACGAAATTAGTGACAAAAACGTCATTGAATTTGAAGATTCTTCAGAAAGCGAATATGATAGTGATACAGATCCGGAGTTTGTATCGGATATCAATGAACTTGCAGATGGTGAGGTTACTTATAAAAAATATCAAGACTGGAGAAACCAACAAAGAAAAGAAAAGAGAGGTTAGTAGAAAAGGCAGGTACATCTGAAATGACTAAATCAACTACCTAAACTGATGCTGCATGTCAAGGCATTCCTCGTAAGCCTACAGTTCAAGGGAATACTGAAGCGGTTAAGAGTTCTATTGTTAAACCCGATTCGGATTAATTGACGGGAAAAGATGGATTCTAGTGGTATACTAAATATGATAACAAGAAGCGGAAAACGCTAGCAGAACATGTTCTTCATATTTTATGAGGTCCTACTGTAAATATTAGACCTGCTAAACATCCAATAGACTGCTTCAATCTTTTTCCACTCAAGAAATGATAGAAAAAATCGCTACCTATGCGAATGAAGAAATAGCTTTGAAAAGTGTCAAGTACAATAACCCAACCCACTTTACACTAAGAAATGTTGATTTGGAAGAAATTTATGCATTTTACAGCTTACATGTTTTGTCTGGGGCACTAAGAGTCAATTACCGCCTTCAAATCTCTTGTTCAAATCAAGCTATTGTGGAAACCAATACAGGGGTTCAATTTCATTGTCGATTGTTTGAGATTTGATTGTAAAGAAACAAGAGAGGGAGGAAAAAACAAAATAAGCATGCTGCAATAAATGAAATGTGGGACATTTTGGTAACAAACAGCATGACTAATTTTAAAACCAGCACTGATGTAACCATAGGTGAAAAAATGCCTTTTTAGTGTCTATGTCCTTTCAAAGCCCAACAAATATGGGATAAAGATAACCATGATATGCGACGACAGCCACAAAGTACATGATTTGTGCTAAGCCTTATCTTGGGAACAATTCAACATCTCCAAACGTCTCAGTAGCAGAATATTGTGTGGAACAGTTGTTGATTGTCCCAACAAAATCATAGAGTGATGGTAATGTAACCGTAGATAATTAGTTCACAATGGTTCCACCTGCAACTAGGCTTCTGGAGGAGAGAAAACAACTCTTGTTGGAACCATAAGAAAGAATAGAAAGAATTAACATATGAGTTTATCGATGGAAAATACAACGACCAGTAGTGCGAAAAAATAGCCCATCTTCGGGATTTTTTTCTCAGTAAGTAATACAGTAATCAATGGAGTTTTTCTTTTATTTTAATTATTGTTTCTTATAGTTATTTAAAAAGAAAGAAAAATAATTTTCATAAAAAATTATGTTTATTATGATCAATTGTGTAAACTAGTGATGCGAAAACATGATCCCAGTGTCTGCATCATTTAGTTGTGTAGGCTAAGTCGATCTGAGAAACAAAAATGTGCTCTTGTACAGAATTGTTGTTATAGTTACAAACAGTCGGAGGGATTTTGTAAGTCGTAAAAGTTCATGAAGCTACGTAACTTTAAAGGAAAAGTTACGATTTTGCCTTAAAATTTGGTCATTTTTCCTGTTATTAAAATAAACGAGATAGTTTGTAGAGAATCTTATCAATAATATTTCCTCCAAATTTCATCTAAAAGTATTAAGAACTCGATACAGTTATAATGCAGACACTGAGCGAAAAACGCGTTTTTCTCTTAAATTTTTATGAAAATTTCTTAACATATTTTGTTTCTGTTTTAGATCCAATATGTCCTTTATGGTCAATTCACACACATCCGTGACGTGAGGGTATCGTGACCATTCAGTTTCAGCCATGTCCGTGGCGTATCATTGATGTCTATTCACACATTCACATTCAGCTTCAGTATACTTGTTGTAATGGCAGTTTTTGCAGTGAACTAGCTAAGATTGTCGTAATTTTAGATGACGAGGAGGCTCATCAAATAAAAAGGCGCAAATGGGTCCGTGAGGTTTGGAAAAAAAAAGGAAAGTGAACGAGAGTTTGCTGCAGATAGCTTTCTTGAAGTCTGTGTCCATGTATTTTGGGTTGGACAAGTCGTATAACACGAGATACTTCCGCACGGGTTCAATTAGCTTTTCGTCATTTTTGTTTCTGACGAAAAATTACAAACGAAGAAACAAAACACTAAAAAAATCCACCCGTTGCACGGCCGTGAAAATAACAAAATATTGTCCGAAAAAAATTCGACAACTACGTTAAGGTGAAGGCGTAAGCACTATTTGCAACGGCACTGTCACGCGCTGGCTGAGTAGGAACAACGCCTTATAAATTACAAGAAGAATATGTTAAATCGTCACGGCATTGTCACGTCACATGTGTGTGTTAACCAGCCATTAACGTCAATCGACGGAAGTTTAATTTTATTCGGTATTATATGTTTGACCGATTCCCACTGCCCGGAGAGCTATGAAATATTGCCGATCTACACGTGGTCTATACCTGGAAGGGACAAGGAAAAAACAAAATAACGGTTGGTTGAGAAGAGGTCGAGAACGCGTGAGTCGTTGTACTCTCTTTCATATTTTTATTCATAACTTCGTCAATTTTTCGTATATTTGAATGAGGTTTGAATTAAGTCTTCCTGAAAGTTTATAGAATTTAATAAGCCAATAAAATAATCGATTTTTTGAAACCGACAAAGGCATGTACCCCGTTAAACCGATTAATATAATAACTAAATTAAATCATTTACCATTTTTATTAAAACCCTACACAGAAAACATTGAGGTAAAATTTAAAAACTAAATGTGCAGTTTCAACAATTTTTAAGATCAATGAAAAATCACAAATTATAAGCATAAATTTCAACAACAGACATAAATTGCATATAATCAAAAAAAAATGACAGAAATTGTAATAAATACTTCTACATAAACAACTTGTCAGATTTGTATAGGGTACAAAAACTTTATCAGAATTCTAGGTTTTAGGGATATGCCAGTTAAAAATTATTAAGTTCAAAATTTTCTTTATTTCAAGAAGTTTATTTCACCGTTAATATTGAAAAAGATAATTTACAAGAAATATAGATGTAGAAGAATATAATGAATATAAATTAAAACATTATCAGGGAAATGATTTCATTTTTGAAGCAAAAGATTCTATTGTAGAAAAAATAGCAGACAATGTTAAGTGTCGCATATTGACTTCGGCTAGAACTGTAAGGATTACCGAGTTAAATTGATTAGCCCATGAAATAAAACCGAAAATTGGCATAAAATATACGTTAACGCGTAATATAGATGTGCAATGGTTTAGTTAATGGAATATGTTGAATTTTAAAAAATGTTGTCTTAAAGCCAAATTCCCCGAAACCATATAAAGTTTTTATGGACTTTCATTTTGAAAAAGTTGCTCAAAAAGTTAGATCACTGCAACTATCGTATATGAAAAATGAAAACATAGATATGCATTTGACACCAATAAAATTAAAATACAATTTTAAATATATCTAATAAGTTAGAAAAGCAAGTTGTTAGGGTGCAGTTTCCATTAATTTGTGCAGAGGTTTTAGCGATTCACAAAAGTCAAGGACAAACCTATAAAGAAATTTGTATTAACTTTGAAAAATGCAAAAGAAGAATAAGGTAAATGTTATCATTAAGCAGAATCATAGATTTATCTGGTTTCTGTATTATATATAAATTCAAAGCTCCCAACGCAAATAAATGCGTATATCCTATTTTGACTGAAATGAATAGATCAAGATAGGGAAAAAAGTCGCAAGTTTCCTTAAATGGATTAACCTTAGCGATTGCCTTCTATTAGAAGAAAACGTTCATCTCATATCGGACTGCTGTAAACGTAACTCTTTGTCATTAAATATTTCTAAATGTAAAATTGTCACGTTTACACGTAAAAGCAACCCACTGTTATTTAATTGTGCCGTTAACTCTGTCCAATTATCTCGCTGCTCTTCTATTGTGGATTTAGGTGTTATATTTGACAGTAAACTTAATTTTATCGATCATATCAAATCTATT
>JAHWXV010224309.1:0-12823 GCA_024586415.1 Phrixothrix hirtus | reverse complement strand
ACAACCTACTCGAGCTAGAGTTAGCTTCCAGGAATTAAGCTGAGCCTTAAAATTATTGGTGTAACAAAATGATGTCAAATTACAGATTATAGTTGAATTTCAAACTAATAAACGAACAAAAAATTGAAAGGCTTACTAAAGTAAACATAAATTTGTGTCTAGACATATATGTCACTCTGTCTTTAAATAAAAATTTAGTACGCCATAAGTTCACATACATTATTTGTTTGTCTATTCTGTTGCCAAATCTGTAATTTAAGCTCTTCAAATTAACCAACTTTTTCCAAATAAACAACTAAAATTACTACAGTTAATTATTGTTATTCATGGCAAATGTAATACCGCCAATTATATTAATCAAACAATAGGGATAATAATAAATTCGTTACTGGCAAGTATGATATAACCTCTGAACGATGAAAGCTCACATATGCAGTTCATGCTGCTGGAAAAAGATCTCAATTCCCGAATTATGCAACCAGTGTACTTAACGTATTAACTTTATTTCAATCAAAAGAAGCTTGTCGTTTAAAATGCATGGTGAAATAATTAAAGAATGTTTAAATACACGAAATAATTAAAAGAGGGAAATATGGTGTAAATGAAATATTTTAATTAAATGTTTGAGTCTAATTCAGTGGTAAAGAAAAAAATATAGTATTACTCAATACAGTCCCCCTTTAATTCAACACACATGTTACAACTCGGTACTAACACCAATATGGTCTTTTTAAAAATAGTCCGAATTTGAGTTAACAAAATGTTCATAAACAGCTGTTTGGGTCATTGTCACAGCTAAATTTTTCCTAATGAAGACTTTTCTTTAAATTACCAGAGAACTAGGAGTCACTTGGGGCGAGATAAGGACTATAAGAGAGTAATCGGGTTCCTTAAATTTGTAGTCCGAATAGCCGTGTTTGAAATTGCCACAGAATGCACAGGTTTTCTACAACAAAACTACTTCTTTTTCGTAAGGCAAGATTTTCTGAAAAAATCGACAAAGTTAAAGATTTGTTGTTGTACTCTCGGGGAACGAAGTGTTGAATTTTACATCAAATAGGTTTAAAATAATAAATTGAATTCTTTACCCAAAAGCAACGTGTCTTTTTCGCGATTAAAAAGATGTAGCATATTCGCTTGCAACGAATATGTCCTCCAAGACGCCACCTATAAGTTAGAGATTGCTCAAACCAACGTTGTCGCGTTTTATATGAAAATAAAATGTTAGTTTTATGAAATATACGCTAACCAAATAAATGGATATAAGAAATGAACATTTCCCTATTAAGCTAAATAAATTTCAAGGAATTAAGCTATTAATAAATAAACATTCACATGTAACGTCAAAACTTAACAACTTTTTCATGGCTCCAAGACATTTTATTTTACGTATTCTATAAAATATAGCAGTTTTTGTTTCTACTCCGCATAGAAAGCGTGGTTAAGATATAAAAATGCGGTCGTATGCATTACGAGGAATAATTGAACAAGTTTAACTTATTCTGTAACTCCTTACAGTTTTTTCTCGTCCCTTTTGTTTATTATTCTCCCACAATTTGTGTAGAAGTGCAGCATAATATTTAGCATTCACAACTGTATTTGTTTCTTTAAAGTCAATCACTAGATTCACAACTAAGTACCGATAATGGTAGCTATGTTATTGTTTGTTAGCTTATTGACCTTGGCCTATATTGAGACCGTTCACCCAGAAACCGTCATTCCATCAATTTCCATTTCGACAATAGATCGAAATAAAGAACCATTATTTCATTTCTAGTAACAATGGATTTGATAACTTCCTTCAAAACATCCGCTCTTACTTCTGTATTGAAAAAGGTAGCTTCGATGCCCTTTTTGCATTGACTTTATTCATTTGAAGGTGTTCTTTAATTACGCGATGGATAATTGCTTTAGTAGTTTCCAATCTTTATGCTAATTCTCTAATCTACAAACGCTTATTATTTAGCCTTTCCTATTCAATTAAAGTAACCGGTTCCGGTTTCATCGCGTCTACTGATTGTCCGGCGCGTGACTCATCTTAGATCAATGCGTTCAGTGTTTTACTATGGAGTACGAATGTGATGATGTGCCATAAACGTTGCTCATACGATTTTTAGTTTCAATTATGTTTATACCCTCCTTCACTGGAAACTTTACAACTCTCTGTACTCGAATTTCAACATTTCGAACAATTGCTACAGGTTGTCCTTTTTACCAAACAATTGTAGGTAGAAATACAGAATGTCGTATTCATGTTAGGACATTACAATCCCTTCCAAATTTTTCCCGATATTACACGAAAATACCCGAGGTCAAGTAGATATGGGACCCACCTCGTGTGTACTCTATGCTAGGTGGCTATATCGAGCACAATACGAACAGACGATTGTATCTTTCTAGAAGTGTTGCGTTGCAATATTTAACACGCGTATAAATACTCATTGAATTAACCTGATGTTTGAAACTTTTTGCTACCGACCGAATCTTATACTTTTACCAGCTATGCTGATTATTAGATATCGATATATTTCACAAGCTGTTGAGATTGTCGTAGTAGCAGCACGATTATGTTTCATAACAAGCTCGTTATGGTTTCTAACGATACTAGTACTATTATAAAACGGGGAAAGGTTTAATATTAAATTGTCGTAGTTGATTGATAGTTGTCGTTAACGCAAAAAATAATGTACGACACACAATCTTTAAGTGCCTTAACAGAGCAGGTCGAGAAAAAGTTAGAAAAACGATACCCGAACGGTCAGTTTTGCCAATTTTTTCATACACGTACTATTCAAATTTCGCCGATGTTGGAAAAAAATGGTTTAAAGTAAAACTTCAAGTCCTGTTTTGACAATCAAAACGCGATTTTGAAAGGGCTGATTTCAAATATGTATAATACCTTTGACATCTGACTCGACCATTCCATTTCTAAAAATTCAATATGATTACTTGCATACCAGATATTTGATATTTCATAAACATAAGAAGGGTTGTTACTTTCAATTGCGGGCGATAGTTAAACTTAGTTAAATGGGTCCTTTAATATGATAATGACATATAATCTTCTACAAAAGAGTACATTTTCGAATGGATAGCTTATGCGTTAATATTCTGTACCTGTTTTGAAGTTTTTCTGCACTGTTTTCATTTGCAAAAACGTGCAATGAATCTTTCTCTATACGGCAAGTTTATTCTTCATTTATGAAACATACTAATTAGGTTTCTATTATCACAATACACGTCTTCCTTTTTCTTATTATCTAGAAAATAAATAATTGCAAAAAGCTTTAAACTTATTCTTTTAACAGTATTTAACAAGAGCACATCATCTACAAACGTTTACAACAACCAATATATCAAATCTGAACATCGTCTAAACCAGTTATGTACACTAGGTAAAGTATAGATATGAATATAACATGGCACAGCCGTTGTTACCTTCATGATTGATTAACGTTTAAATGTCATTTGCATTGGTCTAACTATTTACATTAAAACTCAAGCGAAAGCACTCGCGTTGTGTACTCTTCGGTTCCGACCATCCAAAGTAAATAATCCTTACAAAAAAGATCAATATAAATATTTTGTCGAAAAATGAGAATTTTAAACTTCTTAGTGCGATGTTACATCATAAATTATGAAATCGCAATAAGCTTCATAAAGCGATTTTTCCTGTTATTTATTATTTTTGCCAACACAATTAATTTTATAATATCAGCTTCGACGCGCAAAATTGAAGTATAGACTTAATATAAATTCTACCAATATTGAAATATTGACACGAAATAAATCAGAGCGAGAGTTTAGCATTTAGATAAACATTAATGTATCAACTTAAGCTGATTTTTCTGATATAATTAATGATCTCCGATGCAACAGCTGGCTCATAGCAAAACTCAATTAGCTCAAATGTAATTAAATGGAACCTGCCAAAAAATTGCATTACAAATACCAGTTTTAAGTATATATGTGCAATCATTAATCATAACAATTTATAACTTTCCTATCTCGTAGCTGAGCTATCTCACCTCCATTATGCATCATGTGTTCACAGTAATCACCTGCTGTCCAAGTACAATATAAAGTAACAGTCAGTAGCAATCATTTTGCATGGCAGGCTTCTGCGTAATTTATGAAAGCAATTTCCTGATTTACTAAATTATGCATTAATATAACCAAGCTATGTTTAAAAAATAAGTATTTAAGGAGAAGATTGCGTAAATAAAATGATTTTATTAATACTCGCTTAAGATGGTTTTACTTTTGATCAAATTTTATACAAAATTTAGTACTAAAAAAATCTCTAACGAATGAAACTGTAAAAAAGTTTTGTAAATTTACTACTAAATTTAGTTACAGATTAAGTTAAATTTGCCCAATTATCTACGTAATACACGTATTTTCATTTCTTAACCACGCTTTCTATACGGAGTAGAAACATCAAATTGCGATATTTTACAGAATACGTAAGAGTTTATTTAGCTTAATGACGAAATTTCAATTTCATATATTCATCTACTTGGTTACCGTATATTTCAGAAAAGCAGCGCCTTATTTTCATAGTATGTGCGACGTCGCTTTTGTTAATAAATTATAACTTATAGGTGGCATCTAGGAGGATATAATTATCGGTTTTAATCTCGAGAAAAACATGTTGATTTGTGGGTAAAAAACTAATTTATTGTTTTAAATTTATTTGATGTAAGTTTGAGCACTTTCGTTCTCCGATCGGGCAACGCCAAATCTTCAACTTTTTTAATGCTTTCAGTAAACCTTGCCTCAACAGGTTATTGTGATTTTAGATCATACCCTAGGACATCCCTTCATTCATGGACAGTTTGTTGTCTATGAACTTTCTTTGGGACCAACTATATGAAACTACGATACTTATTTTCAACCCATAGGACAGTTATGAAAACTTTAATATTCGCATAATTTAAAACAAATTTCGCATAAACGTGCAAAAATAGCAATACATTTGACAGTAAACTATTGTGCATTCAACTTGTCATCTTCATAGCTAGGTAAATTACATAAAAATATACCGTAGGATGATCATTTCAGATACGTTCCTTAATATATTAAATTTAAATTAATTTAACATAATGAAACAGATGCATGCTTTAATCTACATAGTTATGCTTTAAATGAATTAATTTGGCGCTATTTCCCGTTACTTTGTTAGCATGACCCTTTCTCTGTAAATTACTTAATTTTATATAAATGGTGTTTTGCAATTGAATTGTATATCATAATTTGAATTACAAATGTGTGCAATGTTTAATTATATGACAGAAAATCAAATTTTTCTGTATTAGGAAACGTTGAGCAATCACGCTAGGCTGCGTGGAACCATTCAAAATGATTGCAAACGATTTATAACAATATAAGTTAAAATGACATCCAGGGCGAGCACACCGATTTGCGCCTAGTTGTGATAAATATTACGTTCGTTTGACATAGACGGTATACTGAGCACTAACGTGTACTAACGCGGCTGCACAAACATTTCCCGTGAATTGTCGACACATAAACAAAATTTGACTTTGCTTGTATATAAGTGACATCACATAACACCATGCCGCAATTGTTTAGAAACGTTTTAGAACTTTTGCGAAAATTTGGAAGCATCTGTTGCAAGACTATTTATGTTTGCAAAGGTTCAAATTTTCATTCGATCATTGCTATGATGCGTGATGTGAACATTGAGATACTTGGGGTGCTTTAATTGCTTTACATGAAATACTAAAAAAAACTAAACGACGATATTAGATAAAAATCTGTTTAAAAATAGCAGCAATGATTTACTAGTTGATTTGCCATGTAAAAACAATACAGAAATAGACGAGATTAAAAAATGTCTTCCTTGTATCGACAATACATGGAAAACATTTGCGAAGACTTGTTTGTGCAAGTTCGTGCCTTATACACCGTCCGCAGCAAGCGAGCGCAGTATTTGCCAATGTTTTGCGCGGATCAGTGCGCTTGCCTGGACAGATGTTTAAAGCATAAATGTTAGGATAGCTTGTAAATTCGATTACACCCCTTCTTGCATCCAGTATCAAGAAAACTATCTAAGTTTCATTCTTGTGTAGAATTTAAAATAGCAAAAGATGCATTAATTATGAAAAACAAGTTAAATAATTGTGCATATACCATAATCTTCTAGCATATTACTTATTCAATTTACAAACGTGCAAGCTGAATATAAAATATGTTCTTTATACAGGGTATATAAAAATTGTTGTCGAATAATTTACCCACTTATAGTGCTCATTTATACAAGTAAAAAAATCTTAATCAACATAGGTCCGGAACTAAATTTATTTAATTCAAAAAAAAGTAAAATAACAAAGTTATTACGATAAATGCTCTATATGTCCCCCTTCCATTTCTAGACAACATCAGTATCTTCGTAAAGAAGAAGTTCGTACTGTTTTAAAAATTTCCGGAGTCGTACGTATTCCTTCACAGGCATTTTCCATCCGCTCACTCAGCTCGTCTAGTTTATTAATTGGTTAGGAGCATACTAAAGATTTTAAATAGCCTTACTTAAAAAAATCTAACGGGGTCAAGTCAGGACACCTTGCCGGCCATGCGACAGGACCCTCTCTTCCTATCCATTGATTATTGAAATTTTCATTTAAAAAATTTCTTACCACGAGAGCAAATGCTCAGGCGCCACATCATGCATAAACTGTAACTGCATTCTATCAGCAAGAGAAACGTCTTCCAATAATTTAAGTAATTCGTTTCGCAAAAATTTGAGGTAAATTTCCGCATTTAAGTGATCACCTAAAATTCCTAACAAAACGTTTAAAAAAACTGCTCTTGATGCTGAAACTGAACAATTTCGTGGGGATTTTCATCCGCCCAGATATGACCACCTCTCGCAAAACCGGATTCATTGCTGAATCAAATATGAGTTACCAAATTAGGAATTTGTGCAAGATTTATTGGTATTCATCGACAGAATTCTCTTTGTACAGCATGATCAAGA
Organism: Phrixothrix hirtus; assembly: GCA_024586415.1. Taxonomy (NCBI): domain Eukaryota; kingdom Metazoa; phylum Arthropoda; class Insecta; order Coleoptera; family Phengodidae; genus Phrixothrix; species Phrixothrix hirtus. The sequence continues at coordinate 5,823 of JAHWXV010224309.1, read as the reverse complement.
GGGGAAAGCGTTTGTAATGGTATGATAGAGCAGATTCTCGTCTAATGTTCTCCAAACCAAGGAATAATTGATATCTATTTGAGTAGAAAGTCTTCATGTGCTAATATCTAGATTTTCATCATTTGTATGAGTAGAAACTAATAGCTCAACCAGAATCGTTATTGTTTTTCTTAAATGTAAAAATTTTGTCACTTGGAAGAACACGATTCGGATATATTGTAACATAAAGGAAACGCACTTCAAGACTGTTATCATTTGCACGACCGTCCATAAAATGCATGCCCATTTCCAAGTTTGTATATTCGGGCATACTAAGATACTAATTAATACGCGATGTGCACGGTTAAGTATCTAATAAATATCTTAATGACAGTTATCAGACTTATGTTATATCATAAGCATCCAGATAAAAAAATTAAATTAATTTTTTACTCCTGAAACACAAAATCTTCAATATCTCTGAAATAGTAGAGTTGCGGACCTATGTTGAATAATACTTTTTTGTTTGTCTCAATAACCGTTATAAGTGGGCAAAATAGTCAATAAGTTTTAAACACCCTGTATTTATTAGTGAAATGTTTATTAATTATTAATTAGATAATTTATTGCTATAATATTGCGCTTCTTGAATTATTAATATTAACTTTCACTGCTTAATATAATTTTGTTATCGTATTTTGTATAAAATAGGGCAAACTCGTAAACTAAGATTAATTACGAAGTGATATTTATTTAAACGTTGAGTTACGACGAACAAATTGGTTGTAGAATCCTCATAAAAAGATATAAGATTAATGTTGCTTAATGTTGCCAGTTTTACTTCAAGTTTACTATACTGCGTGCCCCTAAAGAGCTGTAAGTACTACTTTTATTAACATCTAAGAAGAAATGCGTAATCTTACCTGTACTTTAATTGATATCGGTTAATACGGTTTAATTGTTCAAGACAACTGTTGCATCCGAATTAGAACACAACATAAATGTCAATTTTTGTTTCTTGAAATTTTTTGGTTTATCATTATAATGTAATTTGATAAAGTTATAATCCTTAGATGTTTTAATTTACGTAACTTTGTTATTAATCGTGTTTGAAGTAAATAAATAATGTTTTCCCGAAGTGCTAAGTAAATGAACAAAGGAAAACTAGCAATCTAGAAAATAACCAGACAGCTGAGCGTAACAACGGTATATTCTAGAGTCGGTAAATTAAAACGTTTAAATAAATTATTTCGCAGTGTTAAATTGCAGCATAAATTCGAGGGTACTAATGCTGAGTTTACTAGTTATTACTTATTACTATTCGACAAGATGGTATAATTGTTTTTAGTGGCGTCAATTTTTAGGGGATTGTTTAACATACGAATGCCGACTGTGGAACATTCCAATTAAAAAGGTATGTGTGTATATGAAGTCAAATCTCTTGAACACGTCAACTTTATTTTTTTAGATGTGCGCCTTTACTAACAATCCGCCATAATGCCATCACTTGTTTAAATGGCACCCCTTAATTTTTATTATTGGTTATGTTTCTCCATACTATTCTGTACATAAAAAATACATTGGTTTACATATTCACTTAGATGGATTAAAAGATATGGATGATTAAAATTGGAATGAAAAAATTGATTTTGTAGAACAACAATTTATTCATATTCAATAAATGTCAAAGTAGATAAAACGTACAAATAACTAAAATAACAAGAAAAAAGTAGGACAACCATTCACTTTTTGGTAGAAGGCAAGTCGATGATTGAAACTATTTAAAACATTTGGAAGCATCTCGTGGGTAACAGCTTTAATATCGTTTCGATCTCCTTGTTTCAATATTTATATTAAAATTAGTTGATGAAAATAAACTTTATGCTTAAGATAATCCCATAAAAAATTTGAAGGAGTGAAATCAGGCAATCGGGCTGGTTAACGATCAAAAAAGAATTTTTTAAAAAATTTTGAGCAGCTATACCACAATGAAAAGGTGTCCTGAGGTAGCATAAATTGTGATTGAAATTTGCAGCTTGGTAGTGATTAGAATACAACTCAAAGACGCGACAAGATAATCTCTAAGTAGTTCTAAATTCTATTCGTTGATTAAGGTCCTTTAATGCAATAGGGGACTAGAATTCTGTTTCTAATAATGCTCGCCTAAACATTTAATTTATCGGGACATTGAGTATGAGCTTTCATATTCCAATGTGGGTTTTCACATGCTCAATATCAATAATTTTACCTATTAACGACATCGTTAAGGTAAAAGGTGGCCTCGTCGAAAAAATAATGTTATCAACAAAATCAGGATCCCCCTTACACCTTTCCATCATATCGACACAAAATTCAAGTCTTTGATCTGGATCGTATTCAATTAATTCGTCGACTAAACTCATTCCATATGGATGCCATTTGTTTTTTCAAATATTTTACAACAGAAGTTTGACAAATCCTGTTATCGTTAGCTAGATGTCCCGTAGTGCTTTGAGAATGTTCTTGCACTCCCAATAAAATAATTAATTGCACTTCCTCTGGCACACCTAGATGACGCTTCGATTCATTTTTATCATGCCCCATTTCAGAAAATTGTTATTTCATTTTACTTACAATTACAGACTTCCTCTTGTGTACGTTTTCTATCTCCATTGTAACGTTCTCGCGTTACAGGTTAATTTAGTTTATTTTCCACAATAATTTTCCTTTTAGTAATATGAATTTTTTTTACGTTATCCCTGTATAAAATCTGTTTCTAATTCAATGTTCCAATATTTTTATAATCATTAGTTTGAGCCAGTGTGGTTTTGGCTTTCTACAAGTACGTACCATGTTGTCTTTTCTAAAATTTTTCCTTATTAACTTTATTTATCACGATGCGTAGATGTGATCACCATGCTGTATACTTTTGAATATTTCGGCTTTACTTTATTTCAAATGTCTAAATTCTAAATTTAAATTTATTTTAGGAACACACCGGGTCTTACTCAATGGGAGGGAGTGCAGTTTAAACGAACGCATTGAGTTTGGAAGGTATTATCGACCTTAATTGTTCAGTTATAATTGTGTTGTTATTTTCTGAAATTGGCGAGTTACTGCTTAATTAATTATTATTTATTAATAAAACAACTGTAGCCCTAAGTTGGCCTTAATGTCTACGCTAGCGTAACGGCTAGTTTTTATGTATGCAAGAATAAGAATTTGATTATGTCGGTCACATTATCAATTATCGGTTATCTTATGTGAGTGGTCTCGGCAATAAGGTTCGCTGTGCACTGTGTAAGGCTTTCTTTGCGATAAATAACGCAAGGAATTTGCACATAATGGATTTAGATAGCAAGTGGCTAAACGTTGCGATAATTATTGCGAAAAAATGTGCTATCTGACTCCATTATGTGCAAATTAGTTGCGTTATTTATCGCAAAGAAACCTTCGACAATTAACGCTCGCCTAGTCCCAGACTAATTTAGTGTTAGCAGGTACTATATGGTGATTTATTCATGCAGTAGGCACTAATTCTTGTTGAAGTTAGATATATCTTGTACCTGCGAATCTCATGTTGCTGTTCAACAAAAATTAAGGCCAAAATAATATTTCTTTCGTTCAAAATTGGGTTTTTCTAAATTTGTTTTTATTTCTTTATTCAGAAGGCATCTTGGCTTCAAAATTTAATTGTATAAGATTTCCGATTACTATATAACCTTAATTAATTTATACTCAAGTTAACTGTTACGTTAGCTTGCTATGTTAATTACTAATCCCGCTTCCCGTCATTCGTAGCTTTCCTTTACATTGTTTATTGTGATCAGGTTTTGCTGACTGCTATTTACAAAGCCTCCTTTTTGATTATTTCAAGGAAGACGCTTTGCCCTATAATTAGGTAAGGTACTTATATCATTTGAATTTGTAGCTCGAAAATCTAGATTTTCCTGCGACTATGGCTTCATCTACATTACCATAATACCCGCAGAGTGGTTTCCTTACATCTTAAAATGCACACAACTGTTACTATTCATCTTATTACATCAACTCTGTTAGTTTCTGTTGGTAACAAGCTACTATATGAATCCTAGTAATTCAATTTATAGACGTTTGACATCTTCAATGATTATTAAATTACTCACTCAATATTTCTATATCATATTTTAAATCGCTATTTACATCACAATTAAATGATTTATTGTTTCTGTGTGCTGTATTTATTTAAAAATACAAGCAAGATTTACGAAACACTAAACCAAGCACATGTTTATTTGCTTACATCTTTGAAATATGAGTTCCATTACGTAGATCGCCTGTGAGATTAGCCGTTAATCAGTCACGTTGGGCCACACCTGAGTTAGCTCGGCCAGAGTTGCACCCTACACAATCCGTTCATGCTTTAAATTATTATGCTGTAAAATGGCGTCCTTATCTTCACACCGATATCAGGTCTGCACGATATACCCTTATAAATAACATATAAATTTTCTATCAAATTAATGATAAGCGTAAATAGTAACGATACAATAATAATCCGAGCGCTTTTAGCAAATTATCAATTACTGAAAACTATTTAGCATATACTTGCTTGATTTTTCAATTCCGAATTTGAAACTTTAATCATGTATATCTTTTAAACTAAGCAAATTAATATGCAAACCCATGTATTTTTCATAAACAGCATTTTATGGAGAATCATAATCTATGATAAAATTAAGGGTTACCATTTAAAAACATGATGATGACGTCAAGGCGAATAAGGGTGGGGGTGCAAAGCAACAGAGATTGTTATAAAAGACGCACATTTAAAAATTAAAACTGACATGTTCAATGGTTTTGACTTCATATACACGAGTACCTTTTTAATTAGAGTGTTCCGCAATCGGTGTTCGGATGGTATACGCACACTCAAGAAAGAGAAATGTACAGTTTAAAAGGGGACTAGCTTGAACCGCAACAACGATGCAAAACTATTAAAGCCGTATTTTCTCCGCTTATAATCAAAAATTACCAAAGCTAAACTCAATGCTATTATCCAACTCAGTTGGTGTAATAAACATATTCAACAAAAATAAAATAAAACAATAATATAATTTTAATCAATACCCATCGAATATATTTATATATATCAGGACTAAACGGCTGGGTAGGTATGTAGGTATTCGATATCGAGTTATTATTGATTAATTTGGTCAGTAATCTACATGCATTGTAAAAATATCCTTAGATTGTTGGATGTGGGAAAACTCTGTTCAAGACGGTTAAAGCCAGCAATACTATGTATTTTTATGCCTTCGTAAAGAACTGTCGTTAATGCCTCGTGCTCGACAAATATTTCCATATTTCCTTTCGCCAACTCGATAATTATATTATACACACATAGTACCTGTAAATTTAGATGACCTCAGATTACCCAAATTACTGTTTAAAAATCAAAATACATATTTATGAATAAATATTTAGACGAAGTTTTTAATTATATTATATAGGAACATCGTTAATGTTAACAAGATCCAAAATATTTTGAATTAATATAATTAAAATTTTTAGTCAAAATAAATTTATTTTATTTACAATTAAAGATTGTATGGTATTAAATATAAACATTTATAAAAACCTAAAATTCAGTATGAATTTTAAATTTATGATAAGCTTGAGTGAGTATCAAATTATTTTAGTCCACACTAGATATCACATTCTTCTCTCAACAGCTCTATTTGAGCGGCTCGTATAACTTCTCTATTAAGAATGATTGTAATACAACAATGTACGAGGGTTGCCTTTTAAGTAGTTACAAAAACTAGGAAAGAAAACAAATTTTTTGGAACAAACTGTTTTATTGTTTTTCAAAATATTCACCTT
>JAHWXV010224292.1:0-10162 GCA_024586415.1 Phrixothrix hirtus | reverse complement strand
GATTCCTCCCACGTAATTATATGTTGGTTCTGATAAGAACCGTTTGTCTGATGACGACGTTTCGGCAAACTCTTATCTGCCATTATCAAGTCTTTCTAGTCCTTGATCTAGTAATAAGTATCGATACGTATTACTAGATCAAGGAATATGGCAATAACTTATTACACTAGCGACATCTAGTTGTCATTTTTAATAACATAAAAGGCAACCCTCGTACACCCGTAAAGGGATTGGCTGAAATGTTTATTTATATACACAGCGCGTCCAGTAGATAGGAGCGTTACTTTAAAAACAGAGACATCTTGATGTATGTACATGACAAAGACGCGTTTAAATTATATAGTCTTTAAGGTATTTGCAATTGAAGTTTTCATCCATGTCGTGTGTATAATTTGGTTTACTGTGATGAGCGAGGAAATTACTAGCTCACTGAACATATAGTATTTATTTGTTAGGGAATTCACCGCTATGAATAGCTGCACATCGGTACATGTTCCTGCATCAATACCTACATGCGCATCAATAAATCCGTCGTTCAGAATTTGAGTAGTATCAAGTATGATCTTATTATACAAAGCATGAATTGGTATATATTATTTTATTATACGGAGAAACAGGCGCAGATAGCTGCAGGTACTTCGCGTTAATACCGAAAGCACGCTAATAATCTCCGCAGAAAATTATTTAAGTGCTCTTGCTATGTTTTAAAGAAATTTATAAAATATTAAACAGTAAATATGAATCATCATGTACATTTAGATTAAAATAAGTTTTATTAGGGTAAGCATTAATTGAAGATATCTAAAGACTTAATTATTTAAGCAAAACTAAATTAAAATAAGAATTTATTGGAATACACCTCGTATAATATTGCATAGAATTATTTTATAAAATCATTATAAACGTAGTATTAAAAAGATTTATAAAATTCAAACAGTAAAATTATTTATGTTATAAATTAATGAAACTAGTGTTAGTGTCAAAGCCAATTGAATGTCATTACTTTATTAGAAAATAACAGAAATAAGCATACAAATAATTAATGTATTGAAATCTTGTGAGGTAACTAATTGAGTCATTATATAAGGAATACAGAACTAGTATGACACTGACGCCGCGAATAACATCATGTGAGAGAAAAGCTCGTAATACTTCGGTGGTTGGGTAGTCAGTAGTAGTTAGTTCCCTATGAATAACAGAAGTACGAAAAAGAATAGTAAAACGGACCATTAGGTCTGAAGCAAAAAATGACCAAAGAAACATGTATAAGCTAATTGTTAATTGTTTTCGGGAGTGCTCTTTCTGTTTTAGCGAATTGAAATTTATCTCTATCGAATTACTAGGTGTTGTGGATACAGTCACCAAGGTCAAGTTTTTCAGATTATTGGGATAAGCCACACGATAGGTCTCCAGGCGAGTGTCTTTCCATAGGATTTCCACCCGTGGAGGTTATTAACGAAGAGTTAATCGAAAGAACCGCTTCCCTATTTCCAAAAAGTATTACCACCGTAAGTGTTTATTTATTTATGATTCTTTTGACGCGACCCGTCTAGCCCTGTTCTATTTGATGAAATACTTAACATCGTTGAAAATTTTCAACCAATAGTAATGTAATTAAATTAGGGACACTGATTCCCGATTTGAACTTTTTTCGAAACAAATGAATTAAGAACTGTACAAAATTGCTAAATAGTCTGTTCAAGTTAATTATTAAATACTGTAATAATTATACCTTATTGATTTATTTTGTTTGTAAAGTTATGATAATAGAACGCTGGGTACCCACACAAATTTTATGTTTCATATATATTTTGCAATTTATATGATATCGTTGGCGTAAACGAGCTTTGCTAATTACAAGTTAAATTTAAGTGATCATTTTCGGCCTGTTTGGCGACCCGCTGCCGCATAGTAAAAGCATTGCGTACCTTTTCTCCGCTAGTCAATGCGTTTACGTTGATTGTAGAATTTAAGGTATATTTTGACCCATTTTGATTCTTTATGAACTTGTTGTTATGATGTGTGTCACAAAGTGCGAATTTAATTATATAACGTATTTAGTGCTAAATAGTTGTTACTTTAACAATCTTAATTTCGCCAAAACCTCAATTATGCACCGCGAGTACAATAAGATTAAGAACGATCCAGTAATTTATTAACTAACAAAAAGTAATAAATCATTTGATTAGAATTTAGAATTTAGAACTGCTGTAATAATACATTTCCGAAAATCAGCATAGTAACAGGGTGGTCGACTTTAGTACCCGTTCTTTAGTTATTTAATTAAGTAAAGTACATTCTAAATTTTTATATAGTTGTAATAGTGCTGTAATTTTTATTGACGTCCCGAATTTATTTTAATATACAGGGTGTATCAAAATCTTCATATTTTTTTTATTTCTAAGAATTAATAGCATATCTGAATCAAAAAAGGGGCTTCACGCCTATACTAATAGTAAGCTAAAACTCTGTTATACACAGAAGCTGTCAGAAATATTGAGCACTTGCCAGTTAGCACATTTTCTTTCATCTATTTCCCGAATCTGCATTACCATAGGTGGGTCTTAACATCGTTACATATTGGGTGTTTCGCAAACGATCCCTGTATAGCAGTAATTGACTCGAGAACAGTGGCGGCCACCTTTGCCAATTTTGACGTAATCTTATAGTGTTCAACGTCGAACATCCGATGAATCCCGTCTCGATCCACTGTAGCTTTGCCGACCGTGGTTGAATACTCGTGAATTTGTCGCATGCTTTCTTTCCAATTCAGCCTGTGACAGACTGCGAGGTTCGGAAACCATTAACCTTACTTTGAAGAACTCATATGCCACAGACCGCAGAGGATAGTGGATATTAATGATTACTTCGGATAAATTGTAGAAGAAAATCATCATGTACTTATTATTTTGATAGTTATGGCATGAAACAGTGTTCACTCAAGGTAAAATTCCAATACAAGTTTTTTTTTATAACTAATTATTCAATATAAATTTATAGGACAATGGATAAATTAAAATAGATAATTTTCAAATTATTACCACACGCACATTTTTAAACAGCTCATTTCATTCATTGATAGCCAAGCAAACCGATAAGAATACAGTAATATTATTAAATAAATAAAGAATGTTGTTGTAAATACAACACAACCTTGAACGCAGGTCATTACTAACCCGGATTTGTGATGCGAAAATTTGTAAATATTTTTTTCAAATTATTCTGTATGGGGCCATCTAAGGAGCGCTGTACTTTCGATACCAATCCTTGCAGTGGAAGATCTCCGCAATTGTATATGCCAGACTGTTTATTTTAGAGAGTGTAAACCATTTCGAACATATGCTTAAGACATATAAGGCTGTATAACACTGTTTTAATAAAAAGCACTTTCCAACTTTGGATTATTCTTATACTAACATTGGTATAATTTTTTAAGGAGACTCTTTTGGATATATGTTTATTGAAATCTTTGTCATTGTTTAAATTATTACTACATAATATTGAAATTTTTCTACACAACTCAGTTACAGGTGCATAATTAACCCTTCGGAAGTCGCGGTCTATCCTGTAACGCAAGAAGTCGCGGAGTATCTCACAGATACACGTTACATTTCTATAACTTTTATTCATGTTATGAACTTGTGGTGCTTCAATTTAATTTTTTAGTTTAACTTTACACATAATTAATAATTTTAATTAACACGAAAGACGATAATTCTAAGAATTACATTAATTTATTAAGACAAACTCGTATATTACAAAGTTAGCTATGATACCTATTATTAAAAAATAGTCCATATGATAATAAAGAAAACAAAATGGTGCATTTTAGGAATGTTAAAATTTAATGAGACACTTGTTGCACAGAAGTGTATAAAATATAGCCGATAACCACCTAAATTCATTCCAAAGCAATTTTATAAACCACCTAGATGGACCCACTTCATTTTATTAACTATCAATAGTTACTACACGCGATCCTCTATAAACAAACCAAGTATGAAAGAGGAAGCGGAAAGAATGATGCCACAGCTACATGAAAGTGTAACGAGATATGAGTTATTAAATCGGAAATATTAACAAAAATGATGCTTGTGCATCTATAAGATACACCGCGACCTACGTAGGGTTAATGAGAAGTTTATACCTATATTATTATTTATTTGAATTAGGTAACTTTAATGTTTAAAACATAACTATTGTACAATGATTTTTAAAATGAGACATTTAGGGTTAACGTTTTTGTGAAAAGAAATATTGAAAATTAAGTTCTCATCCTTACATGTTTTTGATTTTCAGATTATTTTTAAAATTCTCACAAGTTAACCATACGCCTTATAAACCTTCCAAGTTGTTTATCTTGCTCGTATCTTCCTATTAAAGCCTAATTATAGATTTATTTTCATGCAACTAATTAAATATTCAAATATTATTAAATTATTTACTCATGAGGAATAATTTTCTTAAAAGTGATGATTTTAAGCTTTGTTGGACGTCAATTCATATGAAATGTACTGTAAAATGTGCATCAATGATCAAAGTTGTTTGAATGGATATCTATTATTAAAGACTAATGAATCATGTCAAATACTGAATGTTCGTGATGTATACACATTTGATGCATGCATACTAATCATTGAAAGTTATTTTCTAATAATGGGCTATTTAACATAATAGAGAGATTTCCAATAATTCCTAATTTTTAATTTGAAGTTGTATCCCTTAATACCTTATGTAGTTGTTGCTTAAATTAAAGTCAAAATAAAGTAGAATTAAAGTTGTAAACAAAATTATTTTTATCAATCACAACAATCATTTCCATACATATTTTTGCATAAGTTTAACATTATAATTTAACTAGTTTGTATAAGGATCGCGCTTAATATTAGAAATACAAAAATAATATAAGGGTTTAATGTTCAAAATAGAAATTAATATAAAACTTAGCGAGCCTACATCAAATAAGTGTAATATTTTTTAACTGTGCAATATAATTTACAACTTTAAATGTACGTAAAATGGTTTGCAGGCGAAACAGAACGCCATGGTACCTAAAGACCACAGCTTCAATTTGTAGAACTTGATGGTTCATTTTAACCGTAAAATCAACTTATGTTCATGTTTTAGGCGATTTTACGAAATCAAGTAAATAGAAAAGCCATCTAGTATTTTATAATAGTCGTCGAAACAAGACTACTAAATTAGCATTAATAAAAGCCTAATTTATCAAAGCAGCAGCGATGCATATAAAACATGTAGCAAAAGTCAAAATTGGTGAAGTGAAGGTTTAGCGTAAATTTTATTGAACTAAAACGAAAAATTAACATAGTAGTGAAGTTTTAGCAGAAAATAATATCATTGCTACTAGTAATCTTTAATGCTCGGTACTTTAATTTGAATTAAAAATCAACGAAGTTCTCATCAATGTCTTTTACAGTATAACAGTGCAACGAACCATTCTTAATTTAATTTATATCACTTCTACCGAGAAGTTAGCATTTTTGTTTTCTATTATAACATAGAGTGTTTCAATTTATGTTTTAGAAAGCAGTGATGCATAATGCTAGAATTTTATACGCCCTTTTAAACAAATTAAATACTTTACGACTTGGTTGTTTGAAAAAGTAGCTTAAAATGTTTTGTAAATCAGAAATGTCATCCAAACTAAAGTTAAGTTGAAATAATTTTGTACTTAAACTATTTTTTTACTCTACAAACTTATGAATAATGTAATAGTATATTACATACCCAGGCGAAAGTATCGCATTTCTTGAGAGAGAAATGATACTTTCAAAAGTTGACATTCTTCATAAAATTAATGACAAGTGTTCAATAATTTTTTGACACTTGATAACAAGTGTGGTTATAATACACGTGGTAAATCTAAAATAACAATTTTTACCATGGATTTGCCGGGTGGAAAACAATACATTACTATATGTTTGTGAATAAAATCTTAAACCGGTCAAAGCTTTGCTTACATTTCTTACAGTAAGGTCTATTTGGTAAAAATTTAGCTAACTTTATCTTTTTACACTGAAAAAAAAATGAAAATGTTAAATTTACCATCTCAAAGAATGTTAAAATATAGAAATTAGATTTGCATTTTTACTTGAACAACCATAGTTTTGTTACAATAGTATCTGTCATTTCAACCAATATGGATTTTTAACTTTGATAAAAATAGATATAAACTTTTAAATCTCTGTTTTACTATGGTTAGATTAAATTTCTAGTGTACAATTAGATGAATACGAATACTAATGCATATGAATATGAATATGAATATGAATACGAATAAATGTTTGATTTAATCTCTTTATCGTTGAATTTGATGCTTAAGTAACATTACATTAATAAGAAAAATTGGTAGATAAAACTACAGGTACTATCTTCCTTCGCCAGTTTAAGAAATTGCTTGCACATGATCACATGTAATTACATTAAATAAAAATGTTTTATTGCTTTTTTAAATGTAGAAGGCGCTTACAGCAAAGACAAATGTAATTGGTATCTAATTTGCCGATGATAATCATGTTAGAATGGCTAATATAAAGCTCTTAAATTATATTACTTAAAGTAAAAATAAAAATGATCAAACTCAGCAATTAACGGTATTATAGGTCCCAATTAAAATATTCTTGATTTATGATTCATTTACAGATAACTTTTATCTTTTAAATATGCACGCCACGCGTAAAAATTAAAAAGGATGTTATTAACCACAATTTTAGAAAATCGTTACTTTAATAAAAACGGACTATAAACTCAATCAAACCAACCATCATTTAAAATAAAACCTTTAAATATAAATAAATTATTTTTTTGACGTCAGTAAATAACTATTACAATTATATAATATTTAAGAAAAATTGTTATGGGCATAAAACGAAACTTCAATTTAAAAATCTTGGAATTAAGGGCATATATCAATATATATCAATGCTTAAATTATTTAAAACTCTAAATTTGCAACAATAAGAATCAAATTACTGGTATTTTGTTCTGAGGTAAATACATTTATTATATATAACCTATAAGTACATTTAGTTTCTTTAATTAATTTATTTTCCAAAGCACTCAAACAAGAGCGTACTCACAGTTAATGATCACCATGCAGGCTTATAATAGCCTAATTGCTTACAAACAAATGTTTTTGAATATATGTATACTAATGCTTACTATCGTAGTTATCATTATCGATATTCTAATTTTGGTATACTCTAATTTTTTCTTAAGTCCGTATGACACTTTGGCAAATTAACGTCAAATTTGTCAAAAAATTTAAACAACGCCAATGATAGCACACAAAAATATCATTCTGCATTGATTCGCCCTATTTAAATTGTATAGAAAATTTGACGCAAAATAACTATAGCAGTAAGCTTGAATGTAAACCCTCAGTCTGTCTCAGATAAAACGGAACTGTATTAAAAAAGTAATTCTTAGTGATGTCATCTATTAACGAAAATATGCATTGGCAAGGATGATTTTCAGTAAGGTTACGTCAAATGCTTATGACATTTGCATCATTAGAAGCGGAGATATTGTGCATAAAGTAACAAGGTGCTTTTGGTATTGGTCAAAAAATGAATTTTGAACAAAGAGCAAATATAAAGTTTTGTTTCAAACTCGGTAAATCATTTACTTAAATGCTTAATTTGATGAAACGAGTATATGGTGAGGATTATTTATCACCTACGAGAATGCATTAGTAGTATAGACAATTTAAGAACGCCCGTACGGACATAAATCACGACGAACATCCTGGTGCAAGAAAACTGTGGTTACTAAAAGTAACATCGAACTTGTCCGTGAATTTATCTCTAATGAACCGAAATCTTCATTGCCATACATCGAAACGGAACTAAATATTTCCAAAGATTCAATTCATCGCATTTTGAAACAGAATTTGGGACTGCAAATGATTTGTGCATGGTTTGTAGCCCACAAGCTAATATATGATAAAAAATTACTCCAAGTTCAACATTGTAAAGACTCGATTAAAGAGTCGAAAAAGGACGAAAACTTCAAGCATTCTATTGCAACTGCCGAAGAGACGTGGTGTTTTCAATATGATTCAGAGACCAAGCGTAAAAGCTCTGAGTGGAAGCATCCAAGCGAAAACAAATCAAAAAAGTCGTTTGAAGAAATTAAATGTCAAGATATTTGACTTTTTTTGTGATACGGAAAGCATAGTGGGCAAACAGTTTATAACAACTGGCCAAACAGTCAATGCTTGTCAATTTGGTGTTATGAAGCGTCTTTTGTTGCGTATTCGTTGTGTACGCCCTCAATATCGTGAAAACGGAAGGTGGTGTTTGCTACATGGTAATGCACCATCCCATCGTTCGACGCTTGTCACTTATTTTTTAACTAAAAATGGCCTTTTACCATCAACCATTCACTATATTCACCTGATTTAGCCCCCTGCCACTTCTATCTATTCTCTAAACTGCATTTACCGATGAAAAGACAAAGTTATACCGATATTGAAGCCATTTAAATGGTGTCAACAGCGATTTTGAAGGACATCTCTAAAGTTGAAATTAAACATTCATTCAATTTGTTAATCGACCATGCAAAACGTTGTATTGAAGCCGAAGGAGACTACATTGAATAAAATGAGTGAATTTTGTGAAAATAATAAGCTTTTGTTGTATTTGTTCCGTTTTCTCTGAGACAAACCACGTATACTTGATGCATTTTAGTGACAGTTATAAGTCCTGGTATTATGTTTACATACCTATTATGTACTAATCATTACATATACAAAATGAAAGCAAATTATAGATGTAGGATGTGGCTAAGTACCTGTATACAATAAAATTTCTATATGAAATAAATATGTAGCTTTATTGTTCCAAAATGCAACAATAATTTGATTCAATATGTTTTCAGTTATTAATATAAGGAAGTAAAAACTTTTGCTTTAATACTTTATAGTAATTTCTACAACATTTAAATAATATTTAATGTGAAGCTGTAATACTCCCTAAATAATATTCATATGTTGAAAAAACAGCTTAAAGAACTTAAATTAATTAATATTCGTCGTCACTATAATTAAATTCAACTGTTAAAAGCATAAGAAGATAGTTTAATAAAATATCAATCTGGTTATATCAAATATTTTAAAATATCGTTTTAACCTTAAGAATTTAACATTTTCAGTTACTGATTTTGACAATGCAAACACAGTGCTCGTATTTAACACTCAAAAATGGTTACGAAAACCAATTATTGGTTGTTCAAACGATTTATTTTTCTCAATGTACCGAAGTATAAAGAATATGAATTTTTTTTTAAATGTATACTATCCTCGGTTTATATCTGTGATAGGAATTTGAAGTGCAGTTTTCCTTGATAGGTCAGATCTCGAAGACAAAGTGAAACCGAAAAATATTTATACATTACTTTAAATTCATTTTTAACACTAGAATTTATTCTTAAAGTATTTGCAATTAATTTCATTATACGGTGCAAATATTCTATTAAGCTTACAACGGTAAGACTTTACCTATTGTTGTAATTTACAATAATTGCGGTTATTTAGGTAAATTTGGTGGTTTTTGTAAGTGAAAACCTTAAGTATCTTACTAGCGATGTGCGGCTTTTGCTAATAGACTACAGTAGCACTGATGATAGCTTAACTTGAATACGTGGGGTTTGTTCACCACTTTAAATAACTGAAGGTTGTGGATTGGTTTGTGATTAGAGCCTTTTATTATCAATAAAATTATAGGTGTAAAGTTGTTTGAATTAGGGTTTATTCAGAAAATATAACATGTTTCGGGGTCTTGTTTGATCCCATCATCAGATATAAAATAAAAAGTCATGAATTAATTAAAATCTAAGGGGAGAATAAATTAGTTTAAGAACTAAAATTATATAAATTAGCTTATCAGGATATGTAAAGAATTTTGACATGTTCAAATAATAATGAAATAAGTTTTTGAAAATGTAATAATAACTTTTATAACTGAAACTGTTTAAAATTTGAATAAATGAAAGTAATTTAATACATATAACGATTAAGACCAGGACTAGACATGTACGAGAGTTGCCTTTTAAGTAGTTACAAAAACTAGGAAAAAAAACAAATTTTTTGGAACAAACTTTTATTGTTTTTCAAAATATTCACCTTTAAGTTTTATACACT
>JAHWXV010224243.1:0-10184 GCA_024586415.1 Phrixothrix hirtus | reverse complement strand
ACCCTTAAACTATTAAATAAAGTGAAAAAAGTATGACAATAGCCACATTAGTAAAAACCATTTTTGATATGCGAAGTTCTCTTATTTTCCATAGTGCGCCAGTCTGTTGGAAGACTTTGCGGTGGCGATTACAACTAACACTTACCGTTTACAGTTTTGCAACAATCGTAGGTAGATGATTATATCCAGTCATACAAATTTTATAAGGGGTTAAAGGTACTAGGTTAAAAATACTATTTATATATGTGTCCCCATTGTCAGCAACATTTGATGAACTCTGAGACCGCATTAGTTGGAACCCTTTCTAGTTCTTTTCATGTAGCGTTCGTTGTACTATGTATAACAATTTTCGAAATACCTTGTTTTGAAGCCTAATCAATCACTTTTAATCGCAAAGAATGAATAAAAACATAATTAGATAATACTTCCTTAACTATACCTAAAATGGAACGCCTAATGTATACAAATGTCTAAAATTGTTTTACAAGATGTTCCAAATGTAATACTTAATACGAGAAACTAATTGTAGCTATAACACCTCTGACGGACAGAGCTTCATAATTTTAAGCTCCTAAGGACGAGTAGAATTATTTAATACAAATGAAACTTCCTATTCCAAGTTTTACTTTTGGAAACTTGTAAAGACAACAAATGTATAATTAATATAAGAAGTCATGTGAAACGTACTAATAGAATTTGTTACGACTTGAGATTCATACTCAGACAGGTTATCTTGCTGTTCCTTTCATTATATTTAAGAATTTTGAATTGTATCTCTTATATTATAGCATATTATCTTGAGTAGTGTGCTTATTTGATTGCTCTATAGTTCATCTTGCGCACGAAGGACACGAGGACTCTGATTTCGGCTTACTTTTGATTGATATGCGGCTGTAAAACTAGACTATATTGATATGAGGTTTCTATTAATATTATTGCTAACCGTCTATGTTAATTTTGCTGATTATGGATTTTTATTGTAACATGCAAGTTTCATTAGCTTTACTAAATTCCGTATATTTGAAATTTGAAGTTATCTCGTGTAGTCTGGAAGTTGTCGACTTAAAACGTTTATGATAATAGTTTTATATGCTACTATTATTGATGGTTTATTGAAATTAATTTGAGCAACGACTTACTGTTACGTGAATGGTATTTTCCGTTAATTGACGCAATCTTCTCAATTTCTTGCCGGTATCCATGTTCAAGAGGTATTCAGAATATACTGTTCTACTGCTTCTAATTTCAGTTTTATTTATATTAACTAATTTATATTGGTCTTTCATTATTAATAATTTGCGGAACTAAAAATTTTGTCTTAAATAATTTAGTTTTCTTATTCTTATAATTTTTACGTGTATGTAAGGTCGGTGGCTTGTACACCTGTAAGTTAAAGAAAATTTATTAAATTTTTAGAGGTCTAGAATTATCAAACAGATTTATTAACAAAATAATGAAATGATTACAATTACACAATTATTAAGTTTACATTAACTAAATCGAAAATTCGTATTATTTGGCAAAAATAATTTACAAACTATTGTCGGGTATAAAAGTGTACAAAAATAACCTAATTCTGTTTTTACAGGTAAATACGCCCCAGAAAACATTGCACTAGAAAACTGCGTAAAAAGACATTGTGTATATGCAAGGTGTAATGTTTCGATAGGCAAAACTCTTTACTACGTGATTCCGCATTATTTTCTGAGTAAAAAGTCTAATAAAAAATTTTCCGTAGATGACTTCTTCATAAGGTATAAGCCAGCTAAGTTCATATAACGAGTTACTAACAAAGATGATTCAGTACACCAGAAATTAAAAAACTGCATTTATATCTGAGTTTCACCCCATCTATAAGTATTTGAATTAATTTTCAAAGTGTAACACTTATGTACGATCACGATTTTTAATTTCAGGTTGCACCTCTTTGTACATAAGTTTTTCAAGTAAAAATCAGAATGAGTTGATCTCTCGATTTGCATCAGCACCAAAATATCATTTGCAACTTCATAAAATTTCCAATCTCGTTTTGAAACCATTTCTTCATTTATAGTTTTTTCTGTGGTGTTTGATTTCAATTTTTGGGTCATAGATTACACTTTTGCTAAGTATGCTGACATGTACATGATTTTTTGAGAATATCATGGAAATTGCCTTGCTGCTGTAGCTTTGTATGCTGAACGCTATCCTATCAGACGGCATTCCAATCGCATGATTTTTCGCAGGCTAGATAGAAGATTGAGAGAAGGAGGTACAATCAAACCAGCGGGACACGTAGATGATGGTCGTCAGCGACGAGTGCAGATAAATTCAAATTCAAAATTTCTTTATTAATAACTATCTCGCTGCCTTACATTTAAAGCGAGCCTTTAAGTTATTCTAATGGCTAATTGTTAATCTTATCGTATATAACTACCGCCCTCCGGAACACCTGGAGTGTGGGAGACATTTATTACTAAAGTGTGTTATGCCAAAGATGTTAATTTGTGCTATTCTCTTTTAGTGAATTGTTCGTTAACTTGACTAAGTGCACTATTAGTAATTGATATTATTGAACCTATTGTATCTATCTATGTTAATATAAGGTTAAAAAATTTAGTTAATTATTTTGAAAATTTATTATGCTAGTGCTGGTGGATCCTTCTGCCCTTGGTCGATTTGTCCCATTCTTCTTGTTGAGTATACGTTCTATGATGTCAGATTTTTTGTTTGCTCTTACGCCTAATAGTTGTTAGACCTTGTCTATGTCGCCTTTATTAAGCCAATATCTGGAAACTTTTTTCTTTATTCGAATTACAGCTGGTAGAATGCCCAGGACAACCAATACGGAGACAATCGGCGTTGTGCTGAAACCACCGGTCAACTTAACTATCGTTCCTCTTTGAATAGTACAAATCTTCTTGAAAACTGAGTCCAGGTTTAGTTGTTCTACCCAGATACTGGCAGAGTATGATACGATAGCCATTAGAATGTGGTTCAGATATAATCTAACCCTGATCAGAGGGACCTTGGAATGTTTTTGCTCTATTCTTGCTATCTTTATATAATACTGGTCCCTTCTACACAGATGGTGTTTGTGTGTTGTATAAAGTTTCGTTTTCTATCGATTGTGACTCCTAGCTACATAGTGCTTTTGGCTCTCGAGATCTTGTGCAGGTTCAGTTTAATTACTGGGTCTCTCTGCATGGTCCCCTCAACAAGGTATATGTTGTTTTCTCAGCTGATATTTGGAATTTGATCTCCAAGCACCAGTTTTGAATCCTCGCGAGCGTGGTATTGAGTTTAGTTTCTAGGTCTCTTCTGTATGCGACTTTTAGGAGTAATTCGAAATCGTCTGCATAGGCTATAGTTTCAAGTATGGTGGCGTCTGCTTCTAGTCCCAGGAGGTCGTCAAGTACGATGTTCCAAAATAATGACCCACAAATATAGTCCTGTGGGCAGCCCTTTGTAAGTCTTTTGGTGATCTTTTTATGCATGTTTGTTATCGTGTACCTGTCCTGGCAGTAACTTCTTATAGTTTTCGTGAGATCATTCGGTGTGTTTAATTATCGAAGGCACCACTAAAGTCTTATAATGTTTTTCTTAATTCTCGTTATTTTCGGTGAATTGTAGTAATCCAAATTAAATTATTTAAATTACACCTTTTAACTGTAAGGTCTTTGGTTGTAGAATTTTCAAGTTTGTTTAGAAATTAAAATTGCTATTGTAAAATTGTGACGGAGTACGCCCCTGTTCTTTGAATATTAGGTAAATTTGATGAGATATCAGTAGATATGCGTGAAGCTGAAATTTGAGTCAGTGTAGATTGCTATTCGAATAGGCAGTGGCCGTTATTCCGCACATAGTTTCTTTAAACAGTGTAATACATTAATTGTTAGTTTTATTTCTTTTGTTACTTCGCCATGTGTGGTTGTTTATTACGACGGGTAAGGTTGATTCTGGATTAATTAAGATCGTAATTAATTTCCTCCCATTGTCTATAGCAAATCCGGTGGGACCCATTAACTATGATTGTCTTTAGCAATTAAACAAATAAGTTTATAGTCCGTCGCGTTCATGTATGGAGACCTAATCAAACAAATAATTAGCTTTGGCGACATGGTTTGGGATAATTTTATTGAATTGAATTAGTTGGGACTGTCTTCAGTTTAACAAAAGTCCACATTTGGTCGACAAAAGGAGCAGGCGAAGTCTATCTTTTCACTCCTGCGAATGGAACTGAGGTCAGTCTGTCTAGTTTCTTTGCGTAGTGAACGTCTTAGGATTATAAGAACTTAAGCTAGTTTTTGTATTAGCCTAGAAATCATGTTACAGTCGACGTACTTGCTTTAAAAATATCGTATTGATAAATTGGAATGAAAATTCATTAAATTCAAAGTTCGTGTATTGAACATCATGATGAAACAATTTAGAAGATCTGCTGTTAGATGAAAATTAGATAATGTTTCTTGGTCATAATTAATTAAAATACCTCCTTTTTAGTAATTTAAAACAATTTAATGTAAATATAGTAGCTTATAAGTTAAAATAATTTGTTTTTGCTCTGTTTAGTTATCACAAAGCTGTATATAAAATTTTCTATCAAAAATTGTAAATAGAATTTAACTTAAAACTTTATAGCTCTTAGTTGAATTTTATATATGAGGTGTGACGTTAAAATTTCATTTGCAAACGACAATTCAACAACTATAAATCCTTTTAATGTAACTACAGCAAGTATTTAGGTATTTTATTTAAAGAAAATAAGTACAAAATGTATTTAAGCTAAATAATTATAAAATGCCTTTTGAATATTTCGCTTCATTGTGTTTTGCTACAATATTTAACCTTTGAAATTTGTATTTTATAGCACCGGTCAAATTATAATTTTGGAATATTGGTAGCAATCAACAATTGTTCTTCTCTCCTCTGGCGTATTTATTGTTAGATGATGTATGGCTAACGTTGTTAATTGTGTTTACTGTAACATTTATTACTATTTTGTTTATTTATATTAGTTCTGGTTTCAACGAACGTTAACGGAGAAAGGTAGCCTTGTGGTTTGTTTCCAAATATTCAAATGTATTTTAGTTTTGGGAATGTTGTGGTAACATAATTTGTTATCTCTATAAAATATCGGGTGTCCTAGATCCCGTTAAGGCAAAATTTCGTTTAACCAAGTTTGTCATTCTGGCGCCTCAAAAGAGATTAAAATTTATACGTAGCTCGTTAGTAACGTTGTTGTTTTTTTATTTATTGCCAACATTTACTGAAGGTAATATTTGTTTGCTTATATTGAATCCATCCTAGCTTATAGTGGGTTCGTTGATTAATAATTAATGAGAAACAATCGTCTGCCCACAAATTTGTGAGAAGACGACTGTTTTGTAAATTTTTACTTGTTATACTTAGCTGCATTTCTTCTCTTGTTCCGAAAACATTTCTTTTACATAGGATAAATTAGCACAAGGTCTTCGAAGCCGATGTACGTTTCGTCATTTGGGGTGTATGAATGATATAGAAAGATACATTCGACTGCCGCCCTTTCCTTTTTTTTAGGAATACAATCTTTCTCTTCCTTTAGGTACCAAGTGAGTAGCACGATCGAAAACCAGCACCCTCTGCGAGTTGATTTTACTCAGCTAAGCTGCGGTAAGTTTTGTTTTATTGCAACACGAGCGGTCAATCCGGTTGCTGGAATATCTTACGTGGCAGTCTGTGCAGACGACTGCTGTATATCTGAAATAACTGATTTTGATCGAATATAATAGTCGTCTATCGATGACATCTTCAGTCGACTTGCCTTTCCTGAACTCGTACTTTGCATTACTATAGCCAAAGCCCGTGACGTTTAGTGTAAGCCTTTGGTTTAGTATTTTCTCTTGTACTTTGGCTAAAGTATTTAGCAGGCAGATCGGTCTGTATGTGTTTGTATTTTGAGGGTATTTCCCTTGTTCCTTTTTGATAACCGTGACGTTTGCCTGTTTCCAGATCTTCGGAATTTTTCCTTGTTGAAGGCATTCGTTAAAAAAGCACCTTAATATGGGAGTTAGTGGGTCTTTTAGAGCTTTTAAGACTTTGTTTTTAATTTTTTCTCGTACGGGAGCTTTTTTGTTTAATAGTGTGTCTATTGTGTCGTAGATTTCGGTAGTGGTAATGGGTGGTGATATATTACGGTTGTGTATGTCTGAGTAGGTACGTTCTGGTAGTAGTTTTCGGGTATTGCTGTCTGTGTTTATGTCATCGTCTGGGAGTAAGTTGTGCAAAAGGTTATAGTTTCTGTATAGGTATGGTTGTGTAAGCACCATCTTTTTTGAGGTAGGTGTTAATTTCCGTTGTTGTGTTGACTTTGTCAGCCGAAATGTTTTATGGAAGTCCACAAGAGTTTGCTGTTAACACCATTTCTGCGAATTTAATCCATTTGGATACTTGTGTATTGTACATTTCGTTGACGCAGTGCGATTTCAGAGCTCTACACCTTTGTAAAGCTATAATTCGCTGATCGAGAGTTATGGTGTGTTGATAAATTTTGGGGACTTTTCTAACTTGCTGTTTAAGGTCCGTTAGGTGGTTGTTCCAAAAAGTCGTCTTGGTTCGTAATTTTGGGTAGTAATTTTGAATGGCAAAATCAATTGCGTCTGTTATAGAGTTTATAATTGATTTTGCGTTTTCATGTATGTTGTCATTTCTACGTATGAAGGGTGTTGGATTATAGAGATTTTGTAGCGCTGTCCAATTAGCTTTTCTATAATTGTAGGTCTTCGGAAGTTTCGTAGTTGTAAGTGTTGTATTGGTTTGATTTTCTGTCACTTGCCATTCTGTCACTACGTCTAATTATTGAAGGATAGAGAGGGGTAATAGCTTCTGTCCTTTTTCGTGCGTATGGTCAGTCTGCCACATATGCAATTTAGCATTGGCATCCATCACATTTATGTCACGCTTGCTTTGTTGCAGAGCTTTCTAAGTTGTGTCTTCCTAAAATTGTAAATAGGAACACTCCAGTATCCAGATCCTGGATCAGAGTCCACTCAAACACAGTAGGTATCACTCAGATGTTGCTATGATTTTGTTTAATATAAATGATAGCCGTTATTAGCGACGGGCCTTTGGTGATTTTTAAGCTGGATACCGGCATTACTGGAATTTTATTGTCTTTTGTCGTATACGGTTCTTGGAGAAGTAAAATGTCTGTCTTGGAATCCTCCGCGAATTTACGTAATTTGTGGTTAGGTTAGATGTGGCTGTCTATCTGCGCGTGCGTGTGTGTGTGTGTTTGTGTGTGTGCTTGTGTGTGTGTTTGTGTGTGTGTGTTTATGTGTGTGTGTGTGCGTGCGTGTGTGCGTGCGTGCGTGTATGCGTGCGTGCTTGCGTGCTTGCGTACTTGCGTGCGTGCGTGCGTGCGTGGGTGCGTGCGTGCGTGCGTGCTTGCTTGTGTGCGTGCGTGCGTGCACGCGTTCGTGCGTGCGTGCGTGCGTGCGTTCGTGCGTGCGTGCGTGCGTGGGTTTGTGTGTGTCTGTGTGTGTACCTGTGAATACGATAGCTCGAAAACCAAAACTCTTAGAATAGCAAAATAAATTTTATATCGGAGTTCCTATCCATTGTCGCACGCGATTGTAACAATTTCACTAAAATAGGAAAACCCTATGTGCCACTTTACTCTGGTCATTTTTTGATTTTTTGGGAGTATTTCGAAATCGGCTTAAACGATTTTTTTATAATTCACTATATTTCTTAAAAATTTAAAGCCCTTTCGTATAATCTAGGCGGTTTTTCATAAATTGTTTCGTATGTTGAGTAACCGGAAGTACTTGCGCCGTTAAGTCTGATTAAAATAATTATGAAACTAAAAATCCTAGCTAAATGAAAATTTGTATTTAAGATCATAATCATCTGTGTATTTTAAATCGAAAATTTGGTTAAAATGTAATAACCGGAAGTATCGCCTTATTTTTAGGTATTTTCTGAATTCTTCGTTTTTAGATATTTTCTCGAAATCGGCTATAACGATTTTTTTAAAATGTATTGTATTTCTTAAGCATTTAAGACCATTGTATATAATCTGGGCGGTTACCCAGAAAGTTCTCTGTAAATGTAGTAACCGGAAGTACCTTCACTGTTAGCTCTGAATACAATAACTATGAAACTAACAGCCCTAACTAAATGAAAATTTATGTTTGGGGTCACAACCGCCTTTTCTTGAGAAATGAAAAATTTGGTTAAAATCGAATAACCGGAAGTACCACTTTATTTCTGCCATTTTTAAGTAATTTCCGAATTCTCCATTTTTACGGCTTTCTTTAAATCGACTGTAAAGATTTTTTTAAACTCAGTATATTTCTTAGTTACTTAATTTGGTTTTATATTAAGCAAGGAGTTCCTCTAATAAATTGTTGAAAATCGAGTACACGGAAATACTTGGGGTATTAGTTGTGAGCACCGTTTCTCAAAAAGTAATCAATATATGAAAATCAAAAACTAGACCTATGTTTTATATCTTCTGTCCATAAAACGGGAAGAATTTAGTTAAAATTGAATTACCGGAAGTGCCACTTTATTCTTGCGACTTTTAAGTTCTTTGCGATTTTCTCAAAAACGTCTTTAACAATTTTTTTGAAACTTGCAGCGGTTCTTGTGCCCTTTATATCCTTTTACCTAAACTTAGAGGTTTTCCTGAAAAATGTGCTGAAGCGAATTATCAGAGAAAATCTCTGGAGTTAAGCAGTGTTTTACGTGTCAAGTAACTTGGATGTGTGACCGTTACAGTTATCGTTCCCAAAATATACATAAATAATATGTTAATTATTTGTGAACATTTGCATATTTGTATACCTATGTACGTAAGAGAAAGTCGTGTGTTGTCTCACACCAGATGTTTCTTGATTTATAATTTGATCAATTAACCTAAATAAGACTTAAGAGTTTACTTCCGACCTGAATTCCAATTATTAGATGTCTTAATTATCTATAAATAACAACTACTACGTTCTCGCTTAATTTTGTATGTTACAATCACGAAGGGGTTTCTGTGATAAAGCAATTAGCATCATAAACAATATTGTATGCAATCACAGGCTTCCTTTGAACTTGCATCTAATTTGGACTGTGTTGCCAGATTTTCATCTCTAAATGTGTTAATATCTACCTGAAGTAGTCATCTACGGGAAAACTTTAATTAGATTTCTTTACTCAGAAAATAATACCAAATCACGTAGTGAAGAGTTTTACGTATCGAAACCTTACACCCTGTATAAAAATAGGTGATTGGTTCCATATTCCTTAAAAAATACAAACAAAAGGTAAAATAAGAGGAATTTAATTTTAAAAAAAGATTTTGTAGTTGTAATTTTCCACATATTTCCTCAAGGATAAGAAACTTAAACAAAAAATTAATAAAAATATGAATACATTGGCGAATAGAAAAATACGGTTAACGTTTTTTCTTACAGCGTTTAAATTTTATTCTATGTTATGTAGCTTAATTTATCAATATAAAAAACTTATAGAAAAAACATCGAATATGTTGAAAGTAGATAAAAACCAAACTATTTAAATTACTTAGACAAATAAATTTGCTTACATCAACAAGAAAATGATATTTCCCAAAATAAGCGTGTGTAGAAAATTATAGTTAACGGATATTGAAATAATTTAAATAAAATTTTTCCCTTAAAATTTAAACCAAATAAATTTTTTTATCCCTATGAAATCGAATGAAATGGTGTTAAAACGAAATTGCATTTATTTTTTGTAAACCCAGTTAAATCAAAGTCGTATAAAAAGAAGGCCGTCTAAAAACTGAATTAGGTGTTCATATAATTTCTAGTCAACAATAAGATCTCCAATTTACATTACATAAGATTATGTAACATCAAATTAGTTTACGTAAAACTCTTTTAAAATTTAGTTACCCTAACTGAAATTTATTTAAATAGAAACTTTTGTCATCAGATACGAGGGTTGCCTTTTATGTTGTTACAAATGACCACTAGATGTCGCTAGTCTAATAAGTTATTGCCATATTCGTAAAACTTGATATTTTGTATTGTAAAATCCGTGGCGGCTTAGAAATTGACAGAGTAGGTTTTTTACAGTGCGCGCTTAAAGAAAGTGATTTTGTGAAAAAATGGAAATTACTCGTGAAGGTTTTCGTTGGATGATTTTATACGATTTTCGTAAAGACCTAACTCAGCAACAATGCTTAGAAT